>QZGG01000468.1:0-138712 GCA_006409495.1 Sedum album
TGTTCTCAAAATCCATTGAAAGATAATCTCTGTCTAGATTCTTTCTCATCAATCATATGTTGTTATTTGTTCAAAGGTTAATACTATGAGCAACATACCAAGTTCCTTGATAGATTCCTCGTCGACCCTTTTCAAGCTTCAGATATTGGATCCTTGGCCGTTCTCTGCGATTTCTTCTTCATAACCCTAGCTCAACTCGGCGTCGGCGTCTTGATCCCCGTATAAAAGGAGGTCTAGCCGTGCTTTTTTCTAACAGGTACATATTTTGGTTGAATTATGAAGCTTGTTGCGAAACAAAATCAAATTATAGGCAATCATCAGCATAATTGTCAAATGGCGAAGTTTCATATGCCGCACTTTCATCTTCGTCATCACCACGACAAGAGGTTCGATGAGGCTGCAGATCATGTTCCTAAAGGGTATTTGGTTGTTATGGTGGGGCTAGAAGATGAAGATCAACAAAGATTTGTAATACCAATCATGTGTCTAAACCATCCATTGTTTCAAAAGTTGTTAAAGGAATCTGAGGAGGAATATGGCCTCCATCAAAAAGGTCCTATTGCAATTCCTCGTCCTGTCGAGGAATTCAGGAACATTCACGACATGATTGATCAGGACAAAGCTTTCTTCCATCATCATCATGGTTGGTGTTTTAGGGTTTGAAAATAAAATCAAGCAAATGCTGGTGTGTGATTGTAATAGCTGTGTGTATAAAATTTCAAAACTATGTGTGTTTCAAGTGTTGTTTGCAATGTCATCCTACTTGGTGTGATGTATACATGTTCTTGAATATGTGAAAACATTATTTTATGTAATAAAATGTCTGGTTTCTAAGAGTAATAATCAAACTTTTGTAATTTTCGAGATATATTCAGGTCAGACATTTAATTATGTTCATATACATATTGTAAGCCTCTAATCTCTATATCCCAAATGTACATAGGGATAAATTCTAGAAAGACGATTTGGGATTATAATTTATTTATTTTATAAATTGGAGTTTGGATTTACATAATACATGGGCGGTTGAAGTTGACGGTCATTTTTTAGTTTAAATCATAATCGTTAGATATTATTAAAAATCAATGATTAAGATTGTATCTCACGGTCTTAAAAATATATGTTTATTCTTCTTGAACCATTCATGTACATATATTCGACAAATTACATCATAAAAAAGGTAACATCATCAAATATAACATAAAACGAATGAAGAGTTCATGTGTCTGAGAGTCAGGCTAACTAAAGCTTTTAAATTGCATAATCTGGGTTCTTATTTTTTTACATTAACCAGAGCAAACTTTGTCATTCTTTTCAATTTTTAGCAGTCGTGCACGAAGAGACATATGGTAGCTAGAGCTTGCTTACTTGATAACTCATTTCCAGTTTTCCATATTTTTATTTAATTTGAACTCTTACCCTCGTTAGGATGCGGAAAAATGTAGCGAAAAGAAAATTTAAGGGAAAATGTAAAAGATAGTAATTTTTTCATAAAAAACTGAAAGGAAAAATTTACGATATTTCATTTATTATTATTTTTTCGGTTTCCTTGATATAACCAAACATATTCGAATATTTTCTTTTATATTTCCATCCATTGTTTCATACAACCAAACAAAGCCTTAGAATTACATCACATTTAGTTTACTTGGTATTTAACCACCTCTCCACCACAACAAAAATAATCATCAGATTCATAACAATAAAAAAAATTGCTCATGATATTACCAACCCTAAAATATTTCGACTTTGAAAACGTCAATATTTAATAAGAAACATTGCTGTTACATAGACAGAAACAGTTAATTAATAATGGAAAACTAGAGGTTGCCATGATCCTCTAGTCCACAATGAAGAAAAACAGTTTACTTATTACTCTAACAAGAAATTAACTATAAATAATTGGATACTAAATACTAATGTATGATGATTTTGAATAAGTACAAAATCATATATTAAACAAACCTTACCAAAGCTGCCAAATCACTAGTTGGCGTATTAGTACTTTAAAACTAAGTCACTAACCTAAGAATCCACAGTTTAAAATTAATCGGACGAATCACGATCGAGTTTATGACATAATCAGCTCACAAGTCACAATTACTGACATGGTCTTAGACTCATAAACCTATTTAATTTAACACTTGACATTTGGATTGTCAACAGTATTCAAATACTTATATTCGAATCGGACAAGAACATTTTTATAAAGAAGCCGTGAAAGATTCCGTAGAATATTTCTTTTGAAATTGCTAGTTGCTACAGATGTTTTTATAAAGAAGCCGTTAAAGATTCCATTTTCCAACACATGGGTCGATAACTCCACAGAGAAGCCCACCAAGCCCAAATTGAACCCTATCCAAACGGTGTCGTATTATACAAACCACTAGGTTGAGTATGATGACTCTAGAAATCCGAAGAACATGTCTGTGTAATGAAATGACTCAATCATCATGCAATCCGAAAATCGACATTTATCCAGACCTTCAAGACCTCTCTGGACCTCTAAACCTTACAAATTCCCAACCCTATAAATTATCAAACACAACATGCACTACTTCATCAAGCAAAAACAACCTCAAGCCTAACAAAAACATAAGAATACGAACACTCACAATTTTTTCGAACCTTTTTGAAATGGCGGCAACAAGTCTCATTTGTTCATCATCTCCTCTTTTGTCCAACAAAGCTCAGTTCTTGAACACTAAGAAGAATCCCACATCATCATCCTCATCTGCTTTCTTCCCTTCTGTTTCGACAAAAAAGCCGTCTAGATTGGCGGTTGTTAGGGCTCAAGCTGGCGAGGAAAACAAGCAAGACACTTCCTTGGACGTCAAGGTTCATCAAGGTGGTCAGCAGAACGCCATGGAGCGGACCAAGCCCCAGCGATTGGCCGTCGAAGTCTCTCCATTTGGTAAGTTCTTTTAAACATGCAAGTAATTTATTTATACCAGATATGTAACCCTTTTTTCCATGATGAAATCTGATGTTTGTGCTACCTAATGTTGTGTGAATTTCATATTAAAACATGTATTTAATCGTGAGACAGGATTGTTGGACCCCTTTTCGCCAGTGCGATCAATGAGATCAATGCTAGACGCAATGGACCGGTTATTCGAGACAACAATGACAATTCCCACTCTATCAACCCGACCAACCGCGACAGAGGTACGCGCACCTTGGGACATCCACGACGATGAGAACGAGATCAAGATGCGTTTCGATATGCCAGGTTTAGCCAAAAATGATGTAAAAATAGCAATAGAAGAGGATGTTTTAGTCATAAAAGGCGAAAAGAAGAAAGAAGAAGGTAAAGAAGGCGAACACGATGCATGGATGGCTAAGAGTTTTAGTTCGTACAATACGAGGATTCAACTCCCGCAAAATGTCGATAAGGAGAAGATTAAAGCCGAGCTTAAGAATGGAGTGCTCTTCGTTTCGATCCCAAAAACTAAGATCGAGAGGAAGGTGATTGATGTTGATATTCAGTGAAAAAACAGAGCTCATAAACAGAGGATCAAAACAGAGCATTTGATCATTGTATATAGATGAATAAAAACAGAGCATTGAGCTGCTAATAAAATAACTAATCCAAAGTTTGAGATCACAGATCAGCTTTAAAAATTTAACGCTATCCCAATGCATAAAAGCTAGCACTGAAACCGCGTTGTAAATGGGCCAGCCAGAGTGGTTAGTTAAAATGGGCCAAACACCTCCAAGCCCAATAAACCATTAGTCAACGTTTGACCATCGATCTTTTGTCATATAAAAACCGATTTGAGCATTAGGGTTTCGAAACCTCTGCGAAATCGCCTCAGCTGCAAACCCTCGCCGGCCGTCGAGATGAAGACGATACTGTCATCCGAGACAATGGACATACCAGATGACGTCAAGATCAAAATCAAGGCGAAAATTATCGAGGTGGAGGGACCGAGAGGAAAGCTGGTGCGAGATTTTAAGCACTTGAATTTGGATTTTGAGTTGATTACAGATGAAGAGACTGGGAAGAAGAAGTTGAAAGTGGATGCGTGGTTTGGATCAAGGAAGACTACTGCTGTGATTAGGACTGCGTTGTCTCATGTTGAGAATTTGATCACTGGTGTTACGAAAGGGTATAGGTATAAGATGAGATTTGTGTATGCTCATTTTCCGATCAATGCGAGTATTACGAATGGGAATAAGGGGATTGAGATCAGGAACTTTCTTGGAGAGAAGAAGGTAATTTGTTGTTTTTATTAGTATTTTGATTTTTGGTTTTAGTGTTATGTTTTGATTGTTGATTTTAATGTATAGTAGTAAATTTGAGTATCCAGTATGAGTTTGTTGATCAAGCTTTGATCTTTATTGTAATGGCATTGTAATTAGGATGATGTTAATGCATTGTTCAGCTGCTTTGATACAACTAGTTATTTATGTACATGGCTTTTCAAATGTCCTGTAGTATTGACCTGTAATGTATTCTTGTGAATGGTTTGAAATGTGTTTTGGATTAGCCACCCTTTATAAGTCATACAAACGAGTTAGAAATTTGTAGAATGTAGAATCTGTAGATTATAATATTATTAAATACAATGTGTGATGAACCTACCTGTTTCCTATGGTACTTTGAAATTAACATGCATATGTGATCCACCAGTGACAAAATGTTAACAATGGTGCTGGGTAATAATTATGTTGTGGTTTTCTTGTTATATATCTAACTGAGAAGTGGTGTGGCTCTCTCAGGTCAGGAAGGTTGACATGCTTGATGGTGTTACCATTGTGAGATCTGAGAAGGTCAAGGATGAGATCGTCTTGGATGGAAATGACATTGAGTTAGTTTCTCGATCATGTGCTTTGATTAATCAGGTAACACCTCCCCACCTTGATCTATCATCAACTCTTTGTTTGATTGTCACATTCCATTCCATCACTAACTTGTATCATGTCCTGTTGATCAGAAATGCCATGTGAAGAAGAAGGATATCAGGAAGTTTCTCGATGGTATCTACGTAAGTGAGAAAGGGAAAATTGCAGAAGAAGAATGATTGGCGTCACAGTACCCTTATGTTTTATCATTGTAGTCTCAGAAAACTTTCAATTTTCCGCCACCTCCTGTTGTCTTTCCCTCAATTTCTTTCCATTGCAGTTGAACAGCAGTACTATAAGGATTATAAAATTTCATTTTGTTCAAAGCCTTCCCATTTCCCAGTCAGGTTTTCAGAACTTTGAGCTATTTAAGCAATAGTTAATTGCTGATTCGAATAACAAACATTGTTATTTGCATATGTATTTGTGTTAAATATCAGTATCTTATTATTGGACTTGCATACGGCAGTCGGCAAGGCGTAGAGGCAAGTTTTCCCTTCTTTTTGCTTCAACAAGAACAAATTGTTTAGATCACTGGACTTCAGTGTTCATAGTCAAGTCTCTAGTATTCAGTGTCCATGTGTTTTGCAAATTTGTAGGCAGCAGCCAGCAAGTTTGAAGATTTGATCAGCAGACATGCAAGCTTTCAGCAATATTGCCAAAGTGGTCTGCACTCTGCAGACTCTGCACTTGATCAATTTCCCCAGCATCTAAGACCTAGAATTCCTAGTTTCAACATCCTAATGTTTTCCATCAGAGCACAACCATGAAAAATGAATTACTGCCAACAACCCTGCTGTCACGATGAGACGACTCCAAGGCATATATTTATAAATGCCCGGTTGGCAATGCTCCAGGGTGCAAGGCTCTCAAATCAACCCCTTAAAGAAGTGAAGTTACAAAGTCCAGCCCCAAACTCTTGCAGCAATCTCTCTTTAATATAGAAACAGTACGGACACCTGACTAGCTGTTCTGCTAGGAGATAATATCTTCTTTTTAGCAACATAGAAGCAAACTTATAAATCAATTTTACCCTAACCCTACTGTCCCATTCCATGATCTCAACAACTTCGCAATCAAGAAGCCTCATTGACATATAACAACACGAACTCCATAAACAAAATCCAGCAAGAACACGCAATCAAGGATCAGAAAAAAAGAATTTTATACCATACAATGTTTACAAAATTACATCAATCAACAACCAAAGAATCTCACATGTACCGATTCAATCAATCAATTCCGCAAACCTCAGAAAAATCCAAACACCACAGCGAAACCAACAACAATCAACCAAACAATATGCACCAGCAACAACGCCTGACCACTTCCACCATTTCCAACCTCACAATACCCCATCTTCGCAACCTTCACACCTTCACAAGCCGCTTCACCACATCCACACCAATACGTCACGCCGTTCACACCACAAACCGGATCCGCTCTGAAGCAACGGATCGGGCATAAAGCTGGGGCTTTTAGCTGCGCCGCGCATGGATCGGTTGATTCTGTTGAGAGATCGTTTGCATCGGATCTGACGGCGAAAACGAGGACAATTATGATGAAGATGACAAAGGAGAGTTGTGGTTTTGATCGGACGAGGGAGAGCATCTTGGGATGAGGATGCGAGAGATGTGCTCGCCCTCGAATTAGGGTTTTCGATTTGGGGAAGATCGCTAGGAAGAAGGTAAGAATCTTTCGCTTTTTTGACACTTTCTTTTCTTTTTGATTTATTTTCTCATTTATTAAAAATCAGGTAGCATGCAATATTGCATTAGTTAGGTTTATTAGGTAAAAGGCAGTTGTAACCAGCCTCCAAAGTATTTATCCTAATTGGATTCGTGGTTCCCAATTAAGTGCGGCAACAACAATTTACTGGGATCTAAAATAATTTTGGTAGAGGTAGACAGTATTAAATAGAGTTATAATACACATTGAAATGATATTATTTTGAAATCATATTCATATGGTCTGTCTTCAAATTTTAAATTTTTATATATGATAAATTATTGATTGCACTTTTTTTGACGTGCAAATGGTACATTTAAATGAGTCAGAATGATAGGAGATAGAATAATACCAAAAGACAACCTCAAATACATCGACCAGCTTAAAAAACCTTTTTCTAGATGAGAGTTTCTCTCTCTAGAATTTTTGGAACTCATAAGCTCCCTATCTCAAATCCAAATCTCATCTTTTGGGACTCTCGGAGTCTATTTTTTCTCTCTAACCTTTGCAGGTTAAGAGAGCTTTGTTTGGTTGCTGTTTTGCACGCCGTCCACCCACTGGGCGGCAGATTTTCTGTTTTGCACGCCGTCCGCCTGCTGGGCGGCGGTGTTTGTTTTCCTGACGCTTCTGATGGTCGGCTGTTACCAGTGCCTCAGTCTGTCGTCTTGTGTTTGCTGCTCCGTAGCCGTGTCATGTTGCTGCGCTGCTCGGATGTCTGCGTCTGCTGTTTCTGCTCGCCATCGGCCTGCTGGTGCGGCGGTGTTTGCTTCTGTTTGGTCACGGTGGTTGCAGCTGGTTCGGTGTTTTGTGGTTCGGGGTGAATCGGTGATCCTCGCTTGACGGACGGCGTCGTTCGATGCTACTGGTCGGCGGCGTCGGCTCGTCTGCAGGTCGGTTGAAGATTGCTGTCCACCACGTGTCCCTTTCTGCTGATGCCCGTGTCTTTGGCTGTCCTGCGTTTTCATCCACGCGAGTTTTTTTTTTCTGCTTGCTACGTGGCAGCACCTCAACGCTGCTCCTGTTCTCCCACGTGGCAGCATGTTATGAAATGGACACGTTACCTTCCCTCATGCTGATTTCTTAAGTTGGTAGCACGTGTCCGGTTCAGCCTCCTGGTGGTTCAGTCCCATTTCCAATTGCCTCATTCAGTTCGGTCTGAACCTCAGACGTTATTATTTTTTTGGTACTGAGGCGAAGTACCTCGTTTCACTCTACGCTTAGATTACTTTTATTTTGTGTTCGAGGTCTCCATTCGCTTTGTCGATTGGGATTAAGTCCTCTTTATGTACCCTTCGAGTCTTAGTACTCACTCAATCAAAAAAAAAAAAATACATCGACCAGCTTAAGATAGACCTGGAGAAGAAATCACTAGTTGTATTTATTAAATATAGAAAACAGCTCTTCCTATATTATGGTTGAAAAAAGAGAAGGATAGCTTTGTAAAGTCTTACCCCCAAGCCTCCCTCTGTTTGATTTCGTCACTATTCGTCATGGGAGGCTGTTTCAGTGGTCAAAAGGGACTTGAGTCCGAAAATGCTCCTGTCCAAGCCCCTGTCTCACCTAAGGCACCTGTAGCCGAGCCTGCCCCCGCTGCTCCCGACACGGTATGTTCACCTAAAGATTCTCAGCACAATGAAATCCAAGTGGTTCTGATTCAAAAGTCTGCACTTATGAAATTTAATTAAAATCTAACTTATTGTTTTCAACGTATTATTACATTTTTTGACGTGATACTTGTCAGGAGAACGTTGTTGAGATTCCAAATGAGGAGCCATTGGTAGATGCATCTGAGAGAAATGAGGAGGTGAAGAAGGAAGCTGAGGTTGTTCCCAAGGAGGCTGAGGTCGTGGCAGAACCGGTAGTGGCAGCACCTGCTCCTGAGGAGAATGTTGCAGAGGAGAAAGCACTAGAAGCTGTTAGCCAAGTCAAAGAAGAAGCAAAAATTGCAGAAGTCGCTGTTGTTCCTTCCGGAACAGAGGATAAAACTAGTGCTGCTCCTGCTACTCAGTGATCAGGAGGACACCATTAATTTACAATTGTATCCTATGTACTAGCATTGATTGCTATTCAAAAATAAGCTGTTGTGCCCCAACTGTTGTTGTATACTTGTATGATCTGATAATTTGTAGAAGTGGTTATTTATCTGCTGAATATAAATATTAATGGTTAAATATAATATGTTTTTGTTTCTTATGAAAACAAGTTAGAAAATAGGGAGAGGAATGAGGATAGGATGGATAGCAAAGGGATTACCTTGAGATATTACAAAATCTTTTCAAGGAATGTGATTGGTTGAGCTCAAAATCTAAGCAATTTCACCACAAATTCCATTCCTCTGACCTCCACTCATCAAGTTCACTCTTTAGCTCATTCATTCCTTACATAAACTCAAACTCACACAAACCCATCTCTCAATCCAACAACAGCCATTCATACATACTTACATTAATCAGGGCATTAAGATTCTGACAAGGTGCACCATCAATGGCAGCCATGTTGACAACCACCTTCCTTGGTCAATCTAGAAGCTTTGGTAATGCTCTCAAGGATGTTGTGCAAATGGGTACTGGAAAATACACTATGGTAAGGAATGCAAGTTGGTCTAAAATTGTTATGAATTTGTGTCCGGTAGTATTGTGAATGAGTTTGTTAATTAGTTGTGTGAGTTTTGGAATAGGGGAATGACTTATGGTATGGACCGGACCGCGTTAAGTACTTGGGACCGTTCTCTGCTCAGACTCCTTCATACTTGACTGGAGAATTCCCTGGTGACTATGGTTGGGACACTGCTGGACTGTCTGCTGACCCTGAAGCCTTCGCCAAAAACCGAGCCCTTGAGGTAATCAATCACAAACAAATATATAGCGCTTTGGCAAAAAAAAGTTGAGTACTGCTTTTAAGTAACTTTAGTACTATGGATGTATTTTTACAGGTTATCCACGGAAGATGGGCAATGCTTGGTGCACTAGGATGCATCACACCTGAGGTGCTTGAAAAATGGGTTGGAGTAGACTTCAAGGAGCCAGTGTGGTTCAAGGCTGGTGCACAAATCTTCTCAGAGGGAGGACTAGACTACTTGGGTAATCCTAACCTCGTCCATGCACAAAGCATTCTTGCCGTGTTGGGTTTCCAAATCCTTCTCATGGGACTAGTTGAGGGATTCCGCATTAACGGGCTGGATGGTGTTGGTGAGGGTAATGATTTGTACCCTGGTGGCCAGTATTTTGATCCTTTGGGTCTGGCTGATGACCCTGTGACTTTTGCTGAGCTGAAGGTGAAGGAGATTAAGAATGGAAGATTGGCAATGTTTTCCATGTTTGGATTCTTTGTTCAGGCTATTGTGACCGGAAAAGGACCACTTGAGAACCTGTTCGATCACCTTGACAACCCTGTCGCTAACAATGCATGGGTTTATGCCACTAAGTTTGTACCTGGGTCATAAGATTGTGTAGATTTTAATGTTTTTTCGCTCCCTCAGAAAATGGGAACTTGTTCAGGCTATTCATCTGTATGTTAACCCTAAGATTACTGCACTAATGAATTCTTACGATATTATTAATGGATGAAACAGCATCTTGATACATAAAATCCTATGCCGTTGAAATGTTGGTACAGAGTGGAAATGCCAGAATCTGGCAATCATTTCAATCTGAACAACTGCATTGTAAATAGAAAAGCTGTTGCTGACCAAATGATCTGGTTCTTTCCTAAGCAGATCACTGAAGTTTGTAAATAGGAAAGCTGCTGTGACCAAATGATCTGGTTCTCTACTGAGCAGATCACATATTTGACAACTTAACTTGAAGCGCAGACTCGATTGGCTTTTGTCCAGGGCTATTTATTGTTAGCACTAACTTATGATCATCTTGTTCGGGTACTCCGTACGATCAGGAAAATATTCCAAAAGTTCATCTTTAGTGGCCCAGACATAATCCTCACATTTTTTGATGCTGTACTTGTTGGTCGCTATTACTTGTGATTTGAAGAAAAATTGCTGCACGGAAAATAATCATACAAGGGATCACTACTTCTGATATAAAAGTAGTGTGAAAGACAGCAATATAAAATATCATTCTCGTTTGCTCAAGAGCAACAAAAGAAAGCTCTTCAAAATATACCTTGAGAGGAGAAGTTTCACCACTGGTTGTTGGCTCTACTGCCAAATGACCCATAGGAGCATTTCCAACGAAGTATGTGTTTTTGAGATCCCCAATGACTGATTTCAACGCAGATTCAGCACACTATAAAGAACATTGTTAAGTTAGAAAATTAAAAATATTTCACATCTTTTGAAACTCATTGAGTAAGCAGCTCCTGCTTACTTGGCGTAATGTACCCTCATTCTCATACACCTTTTCAGGGAAATGCCAGACAGGTTTTCCCCCTGGAGCTGAGTATGAGTCACTACATAGAAGAAGATACAGCCATCTGTCAAGAGCCCTCTGTAATGACCTATCACAACAGTGAAGCAAAGGCTAACAAGTGTACAACAGTAACATGTCAAATATTTATAAATTTATAAAAACAAACTTTATACAAATTAAAAAAAAACTTTACAAGAAAGTAAATGTGATTTTTACAATCCATACGAAGAGGTGATGGCTTTAAAAAAGAGATATCAATAACTAGCAGAACTGAAAGGAAATCAGTACTTTTTGTCATCAGTTTTATCTACCTCTGTAATTCTAGGAGCCGGTTTGTAGTCTATGTGGTAGTCGCCTTTCCCTCTGAAATCATTAAAGATGAGAGCATAAGGAAAACACCAGATAGAAATAGAAATCCAACACATATAAACAACGCAATTAGTTCCACAGTCAAGTACTGTCTAACAAATTTATAGTACTCAATTCCTGCTACCAGATCACTCGCAGCCATTTTATCCAACAAATGTCATTTCTATCTACATAAAGTCATCCCCATCGCAAACGGTTGACCAGTAATCTCATGAGATTATCCCAATTCACAATCTTGCAAACACACTCAACCAATCCACTTAACAACCAATGGAGAAACTTCAAGAGCTCAAATCTGACAATACCTCCCTGCAGCTTTATCCAACATCTCATCCGGAAACACACGCCGGTACTGCTGTCTCCACCGAAACCTGAACACCCAAACAATCAAATCACCACCCTAATTTCCATCCGACCCTAACAATAGAAAAATGCTTCAATTCAACTCACGAAAACTCCTGAAAGGCGTAAACGATCGGATCAATCTTCGGAATCACAACCGGAAGCCTCTCCAACGCCACAATCTTCTCCTCACTCGTCGAAATCCCGCTGCTTAACCCACGCCTCGCGATCGAAGATCGCACAACCGCCGCGCGGACATTCGCATTTACGATCAAGTAACGAATCTTCAGCTCAGTCGGATCGAAGACTGCGAATTAAAGCCTGGTGAAGTTTGGGCCTGGGGCCCAATTATCGCATTATTAGCGACGATAATTCAAAATATACAAATTAATAAATATGTGGATAGGCTTTGTGCCACCATTTTGATTCACTCTCCGATTTCGCTTCGTCGGAAAAGCAGCAACAGCTTCGTCCACGTCGACGACACACACGTCCGCAACTGCCTTCTTCAAGACTTATCCGTTGAATTAGGGTCGTGATGAGTTTATTAATCAGTCACTGCAGCAGCTATGCACGAATAAGAGGTTGCTGTACCCAATCTACCATAGGTATAAGCGAGTGTTAAATCTTGTGAAATTCATCGGTTTTCGGTTGGATTTTGAGACTTGGGTTTGTGGAGAATCGTATTGTTCTTGAACACCGAGTAGAAAGTTGTAATCTTGCTGGTTGTTATTTGATTTTTTGGAATTTGGAGAAATGGATTGCTGATGAACTTTTTTGTTGTCTTGATTGTTCTGAACTTATAAGGGAAGTGTGTGGTGCCTAAAGCTATGGTTAGATGTGGTTTGCGTGATGAGGATGTTGTCTCTGGTCATGTTGAATTCTCAGCTAGTAAGATGGATGAAAGCCTACTGCTTAAGAGCATGATTAGTACTATTACAGGTATGAATGATCTGGTGTTTATGTGGATAAGAAAAATGTACTGAATATGGGTGGTATGACTCGTGGTGTTTATTGATATGGGATATGAGGCTGAGATTTAATTTCATGTATAAGGCATAAGCTATTAATTTGATCGGTTATGTGATTTTATTGATACAGAAAGTAAGGATTTTTAACATTTGATATTGCAGCTGCTAATTTGGTCGCAGCTGGTTCAGCAGAGGCAATCGATATGACTCGTGGATTGGTGAGAATATGTACTTAATTTTACTCGGTAAACTATGTCTTTCAAATGTGAATAAAGCAAATCCCATTCTTTTTCCAAGATAGGATGGTGCCGTTTACTCCATATCTGATGGAGGCCTTGGAGATATTTTTGGAGGCATTTTGTACTCTGCTGGACAACAAGCGAATGAAGCTGTTGTTGACCAGTTATCTGCTTTAAGCTTTACCAGGTGAACACAATTTTCAGCAAATATATTTTTGTATACAATCAGTTAGTGCCTGATTTGATTAATATTTTATCAGTGTTGCTGTAATATTCGGGGCAGGCCTGGTGACCAGCCTTTCCCCTTGCACACTGAGTGTTTTACCTCTGACGCTTGGTTATATTGGTAAAATAACTTTTATTGTTTTTATAATTATTTCATTATTTTTTGAATTCAACTTCAAAAACATTCAGGAGCCTTTTGGTGCTGGTAGAAGCAAGGGAGAGGTAACACGTTTTTTTATTTTGTCAGCTGCAAGAGATACCAATAAATGTGACTAGCCATCTTTTTGTTGATATTCGTTTGTCAACATGTTTTCAGGTTATTGGGAATTCAGTTTCTTTTGCTTTAGGATTGGCAACCACGCTTGCAGTATTGGGTGTAGCAGCCTCAGTTGCTGGGAAGGCATACGGACAAGTTGGTCAAGGGTTGCCAATAGCTGCTTCTGCACTGGCTGTCATTATGGGCCTAAACCTCCTAGAGGTATGCACTACGGTCCTCAATCTTAATTTCCATTACTTCGATCATCTTTCTGAGGGAGTTTGTTGCAGGTTATTGAGGTTCAACTCCCTTCATTCTTCAACAACTTTGATCCTCGTGCCGCAGCTGCTAATTTCCCTCCAAGTATTCCCACCAACAAAATATCTATCAAAATGACCAAAGCACCCCCGACGTATGCTTTTAACAGCTGTTGAATGGATTTTCAGGTGTGCAAGCGTACTTGGCTGGGCTAACATTTGCCTTAGCAGCATCACCATGTAGTACTCCTGTGTTAGCCACTCTACTTGCGTATGTAGCGACATCAAAGGTAATCCACACATTCCGCATAAGTCAGATCTGTTGAGGCAACTATTAATATTTACTGGATATTTATTGGCTCACTGTTTCTACAGGATCCTATAATTGGAGGCAGCTTATTATTAACATACACTACTGGTTACGTTGCCCCTTTACTTTTAGCTGCGTCTTTCGCTGGTGCACTGCAGGTATATTACATTCAGTGTCACCAATCATTAGTCCACTACAGAAATGTTTACTTACTGACTGCGCCATTCATAGTTGACTCACCTTGTATTTTATTTTCTTTTCGCAGAGTCTACTCTCATTCAGGAAGTTTTCATCTTGGATCAATCCGATGAGGTAACTCAATGGAACTTATAATCAGTTTCCAACTTCATTCCTGTAAAATACCACTTATATCTTAGAATCAAAGGCTGGAACTCGCTGTAAACTTAAACACGTTGCAATATTGCATTTCCTTGCAGTGGTGCACTTCTCCTAGGTGGAGGGTTATACACGTTCCTAGACAGGCTCTTTCCAGTCAGCTCCATGTCCATGTCAATGTAATAAAAGGTTAGACAATGTGCCCGGCACAAAAATAACCTCAAGTTCTAGATGTGTATAAAGATTACCGCTTGTGATGTAAAGTGTAAAACTGAAAACCATCTTGGACGTATAAAAAACCAGAACATGTAATTAATCTGATTCCTTTTATGTACAGTCAATCATCTATTTGCAAGCAGATACAGATCATTCTGGGCAAGGAGAACTTTTTTAAGTTTACTTTAAAAATTGAGGTCTTGAATTCAGGCTGTTTAGCATTTTTATTAAATTATGGATTGAGTTAGAATATTGGTTATCTAGCAGGTGATTTTGTAGCTAAAATCTGGACGTTAAAGAGCAAATTGTTCCTCAGAGTCTTGTGGTTCAAGATTCAAGAATTTTCAAACATCAAGATTTCTTACTGATATTCAAGTGTTAACCTTATTGATGCTGATTTCAATTAACAGACTAGTTTCATTATTCATTATATCCTTGTTATTGTGCAGGTGTGGAATTAATCAATATACAAGAAATGAAATTAAACTAGTGGCCAACATTAATGACCAAGTTGTCCGTCGAAAAGTGATTCAGAACTATCTATTCATGACTCATTCTTGAAAGCCTACTAGGGGATGGCCGGAAATTTAGCCACCTCATAGCCTGTTTATTCCGCCTTGGAGGTGTTGGTAACAAAGCTCTTCTCAACACTAGCCTCTCTGCTTGATGCTTCTTCAGCTTGAGCTCGTATTCATAACGCTCTCTCGGCGTCCTCCGCCTGGTGAAACTACTTAGTTGCACCGTCTTATCAATGCTCACCGATGATGATGATGACATTCTCACTATGCAAATGGAGAGAAAAAGAGAGATTGATGGAGTTCAGTTGTGAGATATGCTGAAGCTACTCTTGGGTTGTTTTTTTCTTATATAGTCTCTTGTGTAGTTATGTTCTTGTTAGATTCCTTGCTTTCATCATTGTTGACTATGTCATTGTTTCAAGTCGAGTCATTGAGTGGTTTGGTTTATTGGCTGAAGATTGCTGACCACTTTTATTCATATTAAATTAAGAGTACCATTGACTTGGCTATGTAGACTATTCTTCATGGGTCTCCATATTTGATATTGAGCTGATCTTAATCATTTGTGTCCGTGTTAAAGAATTTCTCATGCTGCGTGATAAATAGTTAACAAAAGACAGATGATCGGGTATTGATTCGGTTAAATACTTATAAATTTCGATGAATTATATTATTTGATTATTCTTGTGAATGACTCATAGTCCCACTAAGAACTGAGAACAGCTCCATCTTCATATACAAATGGGATTTCACAATAGTAACCACTTCATTTACAGTCAGCAAATTTGTTTCTATCTTTAAAAATTAGTTTATTGTGTTTCTTTTTCAAAAAAAACAATAAAGTTTGTTGAGAATGAGATATTGATTTTTCTATTTTGGTTTAGAAAATCCATACTTAATTGATATTTGATACTTCCTTGATTAATTACTGAATCCCAAGTCATTTTTAGGGTTTAAGATGCGGTTTAATTTGGATCAGTCGGTCCAATCGTCAAGGTTCATTCTTATGGAGTATATAACTTATAGAAAGTGGGCCGGCTATTTGGGCTCCGAAATGGGCTCAGACCGTCACACCAGATGGAGAATAACATTGCTGCCGCCGCCTTCAGCCCGTCACCGTCGCCGACCAATGTATTTCCACTGAGTAGATGATGCTGGCCAGGAGGAGACACGGCATCGAATTCTTGAGTACATCCGCCGCTTCTGCTGGTGCTGCATCTCCACCCGACGCCGCCTCGATAGCTAATCTCATTCTCAACGCCGACTCCGATTTAGATTTCCGAACCCTAGCACCGTGGACCTCCGATTTGGTCAACCAAGTACTCAAACGCCTATGGAATCACGGCCCAAAAGCCCTCCGTTTCTTCAAAACCCTAGACCAACATCCCACCTACTTACACTCATCATCCTCATACGATCACATTATCGACATCTCAGCTCGAATGCGTGACTACAAGACTGTCTGGTCACTCATTGCCAAAATGAGGACTCTGCGGCTTGGTCCTACGCACAAGACATTAGCTATTGTTGCTGAGAGATACGTAGCTGCTGGTAAGCCTGATAGAGCTGTTAGAGTATTTATGAATATGCACGAACATGGCGTTGCTCAAGACTTGGTTTCGTTCAATACTATTTTGGATATTTTATGTAAATCTAAGCGTGTGGAAATGGCTTATGAGTTGTTCAAGATGCTTAGAGGCAGGTTTAGGGCGGATACCGTTAGTTATAACATCCTTGTGAACGGGTTTTGTTTGATCAAGAGGACCCCTAAAGCATTGGAATTACTAAAAGAGATGGTAGGACGGCGGGGTTTGGATCCGACATTGACTACTTATAACATTATGTTGAATGGATATTTCAAGGCCGGGCAGATCGAGGAAGCTTGGGCGTTCTTTTACAGATGAAGAAGAGGAAATGTGAGATTGATGTTATTACTTACACTACTTTGGTTCATGGATTTGGGATTGTTGGAGAGATTAAACGGGCGAAGAAGGTGTTTGATGAGATGATTGGGGCTGGTGTCATGCCATCTGTAGCCACTTATAATGCTTATATTCAAGTTTTGTGTAAGAAGGATAGTGTGGACAATGCTTTAGTTGTGTTTGAGGAGATGTTGAGGAAGGGGTATGCTCCAAATTGTACGACTTACAATGTGGTTATCAGGGGGCTGTGTCATGCCGGGGAGATGGAGCGCGGAATGGAATTTATGGAAAGGATGAAGAGCGATGATTGTGAAGCGAATGTACAGACTTATAATATTGTGATTAGGTACTTTTGTGATGCTGGAGAGATTGAGAAGGGCTTGGCCGCGTTTCAGAAAATGAGTGAAGGTCATTGTTTGCCAAATCTGGATACTTACAATGTGCTGATTAGTGCAATGTTTGTAAGGAAGAAGCCAGAAGATCTATTGGTGGCTGGTAAGTTGTTGGTAGAGATGGTTGATAGAGGGTTTTTGCCACGCAAATTTACTTTCAATCGGGTTTTGGATGGGTTGTTGTTAACCGGTAATCAAGGACTTGCTAAAGAAATTATGAGATTGCAGAGCAGTTGTGGTCGGCTTCCACGTCACTTCAGACTGTAATATGTTCAAGGGAATGGACTGAAATGTGAAGACATTGGTTTCTCACTGTCTCAATCAGATCTTTTCGACAGAGGTGGAAATGTAAATACTTTTATTCTCAACACAGAAAATATCCGAGCAACTGTCAACAGTTTGTTACATCCTGTCTATACTTGAAACCTCACTTAAGCCTCTTGGAACCATGTCTTCATCCTGGGCTACTCCCCAGTACCTGCAACAGCATCTGTGGCCACAAATTCCAGTGTAGGTAATGCTGAATTCCATCAGGCCTATTTTTTTCTATTTCGTTTACTTCAAAGTTCAAATTCAGAACTTTCAAGCTGAAAAGTCCAAAATGGTAATTTCCTAGCTGAGAAAATTCTATTGCTGTTCACGCAGATGGATATACAAATTGATGAGGAGCACATCAATGCAACTGATGAGGACATCTTTGCTAATGCTCCAGTGACTGATAATGATGGAAAGTGCGAGTGCAGCTCCAGCTACTCATTCACCACCTACACCTGCTGCCATTATGTTTTGGTTTAGCCTGACTAAAACATGCTCCTATGCGATGCAACTATAATGTGATCTCAGATGAATAAAAGTGTGTGCTTCCTGGCCATAACTTCCATCTATTTTAGTCTTAAATACAAAGGGCTGTTATTTATCTCCTTCATTAATAAAATCTGATCGATCATACTGCATAAGGGATTCATACGCAGTATATATCAGGTGAGTTACTGATCTTGAAAAAGAACTTGATGTAAACTTGTACCAGCAAATGAAAACTAGAAGAACTTATATGAACACTTTTAATATTAGTAATAATCGAACTTGTTTCTGTCTGATGTTACAAAGAAGAAATTATATTGAACTGAATCATTTTTCCTCAGGTAAAAAAGAATTTGCAGGTAGAAAACAGGTAAACAAAAAGTGGAAGAAACTGTGTCATTAAAGAGTCAAATTGTGTCTCTACTTCCCACGTCAACCTTACGGTGATGCTTTGAACTTGACCTCCTTTCTCCCTTCCGTCGCTTGGAAGGGTTTTTCTTGCTTGGTATAACTCGAACGTGGGGAGCAGGTGGGGGTCTGATGGGTCGACGGAAAACTGGTGGTGGAGGCATGTTGTCGAGAAGATCTTTATGGTATGCCTTGAAAAAAGAAGAAAGCGGGTGAGTCATGGTATCAAAATGCCAGATACATGCGACTTCATCTCTTTGAATGAGTGTGTATACCTGAATTACGAAATTTCGTCTCTCGCAATCAAGAAACATATTGATCGACCAATTAACTTGGGACATAATCTTGTCCCGCACGGTGGAGAAGCTTAACTGATCTCTTGATGTAAATCGGTCAACTTCGTTAAACCATAAACAAGTAAAAAGATTTGTGATTGGAATGTGTTCCTTGATGATTACACAACCTTCAGGAACATCTGTAGAAACTCAAACATCACAAGTCAGTACTAGATTTTCCAGCGGAAAACCAAAGGCATGAAGTAATTAAGAACATACCGCTTGTAATGGGAAGTTTTGCTTCAGAATAGGGCGTTAAGCCCTCATTCTTATAAAACTCAACCTGGTAGTCAATGGAAGTGTTGTCGTATTTTCCACCAGCTTTATTGGCTTCAGCCTCCTCAAACACGTCAAACCGTCTATAGTGTCTTGATATTGCAAAGGTAGCATTTTGTCTCCACAGAAACCTGAAAAGGGAATGCTGGTGAGTATGAGTTACATTACATCTGACAATTTTTAGGTATAACTTCCATACTACGTCTTTTAAAAAAGAATTCTGTAGAATGTAGTCTAATAAAACCTGAAAATTACCAAGCACAAGGGCTTGATTACCTCTCCAATATTTGGTATGGATCCACAACGAGTTGAAGTTTCCCATCGATCCATATAGAGTAGCGGATATTTGGGAAGATCCTATGCAATAACAGCTTAGGTATCTGCACCATTATATATCAGTGGAAAACAAATCAAATGCATATTAAAAGAATATCTCAACATAATGAAGGGGGCGAACCTTTCCATTGCGCCTAGAATCACTATATGGGATATTGCGGACCACGATTATTTTCCATATTCCAGTCTTCATGCTGCTGTCTAAAGAGCTTGTATTTTTCAAATAGGCTTCTGTTTCCTCATCAACAAACATATAAAAGGGAACATTTTCTTTTGCGAATTCACTTATGTTTATTGGCTGCTGAATGACATCGTAATTCCCTGAGGAGTAGATGACATTATTATCAAATACTAACTTATCAGACATTTACTCGGACAAAACTGAAATTTACCAAATATTGCCGAAGCAACAATGATGTCATGGGGCTGCTCCAACTCTGTTAGGTCAGCTTCGCTAATATCAAAACCACCATCCCGACCAGGCTTGGTTCCTCTAACAAATCTGCGGATGTAAAATATGGAATCCTTGATAGGAAAATATTTTTATTTATTTACAAGTTGGTGGGAAAGATGAAAAATCTTACCCACAATGCACAGTCATGGACTCCTTTATATCATATGAAATGTTTCTTAGCGCCAGTGAAGGATAGCCACCAAAGTCAGAGCCCCCATGTGTTCCGATTTTGATAGGATTTTCCTCACGAGCATAATTAAGACTATGAAGGACAGGTGACTCCGAGGGAACACTTGGCATGCTAGAAACAGCCTGCTCTACGGGAAGATAACACACTGGACATGCTGAGACGTTAAAGAAACATTGATGTTAACTCTCCCGACAAAGAAAATTATAACAATTTCAAAATTGTTCTGAACATAAACATCAAGGGACAAGTTGTGAAACTTACGGCGAGGTCCAAGTCTTCTGTCAGTTGGTTGAGGAGGCAATTTGAAGTTCTTACAAGGATGCTCCGATAAAGGCGTACGATTTTGAAAGACTGATATCGCATTGGAATGACGAGACACAGGAGAAGATAGCGTAGTGTTCCTTGCATCAAACATTTTCTCTGATTCTATACTTATTCCATGCCTTAGGATGGGATCACCAGGAGCATCTTTAAAAACCATACTTTCTGCATCATCTTTGTGTAAATGCATATGACAAGTGAAAAAATTTAGTCCGCAAATCGACCAAAATAACAGTGCATTATTGTACTAAATACCATATAATAATGAAACCCGACTCGGAATGACAATTCAATAACAAAACGAGTAATAACCAAATTCAACAGTAAAAAAACAAACCTTTATCTTCTGTGGCAAAGCCCGATACAAAAGCAAGAATCGCAAGTACGAATAACACCAACATCCCAATCTTCTTCCGACTCATACATCTACAAATAAACGGCAGAACCCTCTCCTTTTCCCTCGACACAGTAGCTGTAGACTTCCAAGGCTTCCTGACACCAAGTGATGACTGAGAAGACAACCTCCCATTCTGCCATTTTTCCGGAAATGACCCTGAACTCCCCACCCTTACACCCATCGACATTCCAGTCATTTTGTCCCTAAACCCACACATTCACCTCTCATTCCCAAAACTTCTTTAAATTAAAACGAAATCCCTAAATTCAAAACTTCCAAATATCAAAAAAATCCCTACACTACCGTATCAAAAACCAACAACAAAACTTGATCCAATCCTCTAAACACACCACACTGCTAAATCTTAAATCCACAAAATTTCACTTCTTGAGATAAAAATCCAGTCTTTCTGATCAAATCTGCACCCCAAGTCAATGGCAACACTCACACCACAAAACTCAATCTCCCAAAAAGCTTCAAAGCACCAAACTTGGCGAAATGCGGTATCCAGACATCGAGTATAATCGCCAATCAATCTGAATCTGAACTGAACCGAAACGTGTACAAATTAACGAAATTGAAAAATATGAATCAAAACCCAAAAAGAAGGTAATTACCTATCGATGGAGAGGATCGTAACGAATCGAATCGATCTCGAATTGCTTCACATTTTCTAGCGGCTCGAATTTCGAGAAAGGGTATTTTTGTTTTTAAGGGCTCGTCTCGTTGATTGGTTTTGGTTCTCTTCGGTTTTTGGAGACTTACAGTTAACATAAATTTCACATGTTCTGTTTTTCTTGCTTTTATTAAATATCACAAAATTATTATTATGACGTCATTAATGTTTTGTTACCTCGGCGCTGTTAAAATGTTTTTTACACTCAAAAACAAATTCGGATAGAGTTACAGCAATGTCAGTTATAAAACGGCGTTACATGTCTAAATTACAAAGTCACATAATGCATAACCCAACGGGTTAATGGGCCGCCAGATTTTTCAAGTAGGATTTTGATTAATTGGGATAACCCAACGAAATATAAGGACGAGGACTTAAACAGTAGAAGAAACACAACTAGCCTGACCAAGACTGGTAGCATGATAAATAAAAGTACAATATAGAACCGCCGAATCATTTACCTCCCTTGAAAACTCTAAAACACACATAAAACATTTGGCCTTACCCAAAAAAGAAGCTACTTGCTTCATCCATGAACCAGCAGCCTGATTCATTCCAAGAGGTCGGCCATGAACATATGGATAGGCACAAACTCAAACTCCAGCCATGGTTGAGAAGCTACGCACATGAAGGTCGTCGTGATGGATTGTACTTGAAGAATTGAAAGACATCCCTTTTAACTTCCCAAAACCAAATAAAGTGTGATGAAACTAGAACAGCAAAGTTGTAAGAAAAAACAGAATCAATACATACCACAAATGGTAGAAAGAAAGAGTTTTTGAGCTACAAAACTCAAAACTCAAAACTCAAAACTCAAATTCCAAAAATTCTCGTAGAGAGAAGGAAGAGTAAAAAGATACAACTCTTCCTCGATTTTTCAAGTAGGATTTGATCCTTCTTTTTAGTAATTAGATCAAGACCCAATTCATTCTAATTCTGGGGGATAGGTGGAAAAGAAGACATTCTATTTCGGTTTTTAGGTTGGCTTTGTAAGGAGTTTAATTGTGGTTTGATGAATTTAAGTTCTGACTTCTTTTGATATTGATACGATTCAGTTCGTATCAGTAATCCAACTGTAATAATAGATATAGAGTATATTTTAACGGACTAGGATTTCAGAGGTGAAGAGAAGAAAGGTACAAAAGGAATATTGATTAACTAATTTCTTATCTGTTTTATTTCACATATGGACTTCTATACAAAAGTCGGATACAAAGACTAAATTATTTTAAAAGTTATTAGAACCAAACTAACTAATTCATACTCGTATCAGATACATAAGTGGAGAAGTCAGAAAAACGATAACTTCTAGGAAGAATGGAGAAATTTTTGGTGAAAAGAAGATATCTTTGCAATAAAGTTTTTGTTTGCCAATTTCCAATTGCTTTTGTTTTATTGATATTCTACAAGCCACATTCTTAATCCATTTAGAAATTAGATCGATAAGGCTTCAGACTTGTGGCATCAAATGCTATCGATCGCCACCAAGTGAAACTTTGACCTTGTCATTGCTCTCCCTACAAGGTGGAGAGCATCTTGGAGACCATGACATTCATTTTGGATCTATTTCATTATCCTTTGATGTAATTTCTTTTTGAAAAACCTCAGAATGGCAATATCTTTATTTAAGCAAGTGTAGACTTTCATGATGATAATAATAATAATCAATAATTTCAGTTTTAAAATCTATAAATATAATTTAAAAATGCATTACTCATCAAATATGTCACATCTCCCTATTAAGAATTCGAGAGCAGCTTTTAACGGTTTCTCCCAAACCGTCACCTCTCAGCCGCATTTAACCTCTCAACCGCATTTGATTTAGTTTGCGATTATCATTCAATTAATTCACAATAAAATATCAACAACAAAATGCACAGTTCAACTACTAGTACTAATGAACTATGTAACTACCACTATTAAATTCTAATTATAATATTAGCAATAATTGAATCTAATTATAAATTCCAATCATCTATCATAACATCATCTCCAGGTTTGATTAAAAATCACATTATTAATATTTTAATTCTCCAAATAGTATTTATTCCAGAAAGATCACAACTTGATTTAATGTAACACTGGGACGGTCGTCTAAAAGACCAAAAATTATTGTCCAACACATATTTTATTGTTATTCTTTTCCACGCATTAGTGTGTCATCGATTCACGCCTGGTTGATCACAACACTAAGCATTCATTTTATTAATATGAATAATCATTAGCAGATAAAATGTGCAGGTCCCCCTCCCCCATGTTCACTTCAATCCTAACATTTTTATGGCGCATGTAGTCAGACGTAATCAAATTTGAGGCATGTAACTCCACAAAACCGTGCACAACTGCTCATGATATACGTAACTAGAGCAGTTCCTTTTGAGAATTCTTTGTATATATGCATTTTGAAAATTAAGTTATGATCGATGTTTGTGCACTTTGACTTTTGCGGAAATAGATAAAATTGGAAAAGCAAGATTTTTCGCCCGTTAAATCAATGATCCAATGGTGCTTTACCTGGATATCAAGTTCGTAAAATCTCTCATGGATCGCAATTGAACGCTTCTCTATACAACTAACTTGGATCAAAACGTAAGATATACACAATTTTGGCGTTAATATTCATATATTTGATAAAATTGATGTTTAAGATGAAATTCTTTCGTCTCATACAAAATTGTCTGTAAAAAGACATTATTTTAATCTCCATTTTGAAGTTCTCTTAGATTAAAACATATAATTTCAATTTCAAAGCTTTATTTTGTCATTTAACAACATAAAGTTCACAACTTAATAAACAAAAAATGATGAAAAAACAAAAATGGAATCTTTGTGGAGTAATGTTTTGTTTCATCACTCTTTTTGGATTCTCTAAGCATTACCATCACACATTCGAAGTCTATATAAACCAATCACTAGTCTCCGACCTTTCAAATCAATTCATCTTCAGCCTTACATTTCTCTACTCCTCGCAATCCGCCAATCAGCAGGTACTTCTTGGTTTTCCGTAAATGTTCGACTTTTTCGGAGAATTGGAGGATTCTAAATTTGACCTTTTTCAAGGTGGTCCTGTGTACGAAAATAAAAATCTCAACTTTCCTCAACGATTGTGAAAATTTCAATACCAGTGATCGATTTATGATCTGGGTTTTTGAGTTTACATCAGTTGGAGGAGTTTAGGTAACGATTCGATTTCGAATTGGGCATGTTGTGTGAACATGCGCACATGGTGTTTGTTGAATTTTTTACTCCATGTTTTTAGTTTCCGAGATCTGTGGTTTGTTTAAATATGCTTTGATTGGATCTAGGATTTAACAAGTTACGATATTTGTTGGTTTTTGAACAGGGTTTTGAAGTTTGAAGAATTGGTGGTGTTAGTGTTGAATTTTGAGTGATGGCGAGTGGTAGGAAGATTGAGAAGATGGCGTCAATTGACGCCCAGTTGAGGCTGTTGGTACCTGCTAAAGTGAGTGAAGATGATAAGCTTGTTGAGTATGATGCTTTGCTGCTAGATCGATTTCTTGACATTCTTCAGGATTTGCATGGTGAAGATCTCCGAGAAACTGTATGTATCCGATTATCATTTCATTATTATGATCTATTTCGGTTTCCTGAGCCTCACTTTTTGATTACCCGGATCAAGTAATTGCAGTATCTGTTACAAAAATCAAAATTTTATGATTATGTTTAGGAGGTAGGATGCGATCACACGTTGTGAACAGTTAAAAACATCTCAAAAGTGAACCCTGTTCAAAACGATTCCCCTATGAGAAAATATCTTCAAAAGATTGTAGTTTTCATTTGACTATAATTGGCAGACGAGTGCCATGAATTTAAGTCTTTCCTTATCCTGTTGATTTGTGATTGCTCTCAGGTTCAAGGGTGTTACGAGCTGTCAGCAGAGTATGAAAAGAGTTATGATCAAAAGAAGCTGGATGAGCTTGGAAATTTACTGACAAGTTTGGATCCCGGTGATTCGATTGTGATAGCTAAGTCATTCTCACACATGCTTAACTTAGCTAATTTAGCTGAGGAGGTGCAAATTGCACATAGGAGGAGAGTCAAGTTGAAGAAGGGGGATTTTAAGGATGAAAGCTCGGCAACTACAGAATCAGATATTGAAGAAACTTTTAAGAGACTTGTTGGGCAGTTGCATAAGTCTCCTGAAGAGGTTTTTGATGCTTTGAAGAATCAGACTGTGGATCTTGTCTTCACAGCACATCCTACCCAATCTGTCCGCCGATCTTTGCTTCAGAAGCATGGAAGGTTTGCGCTACTCATTTCTGCTTTTCATAAAAGTAAATGGAACTCATGGGATTGGTTCTCATTGTCATTAAATTTGCAAATGTTTAGGATAAGGAACTGTTTAACACAGTTGTATGCTAAGGACATTACTCCGGATGACAAGCAAGAACTTGACGAGGCCTTGCAGAGAGAGGTACATGATACTAATATCTAATCAAGCAGACAAATTTATTTTTATTCATCTATTTTGTCTGATATATGATCAATTCTTATTGTGGAAAATGCAGATTCAAGCTGCTTTCCGTACTGATGAAATCCGAAGAACGCCTCCAACCCCGCAAGATGAGATGAGAGCAGGAATGAGTTACTTCCATGAAACCATCTGGAAAGGTGTCCCTAAGTTTCTGCGCCGTATTGACACTGCACTGAAGAACATTGGGATTAATGAACGTGTGCCTTACAATGCTCCGCTCATCCAGTTCTCTTCCTGGATGGGCGGCGATCGAGATGGTAAATCCTATCTCTGAAATTTTCCCATCACGTCCACTACAAGATATGTCCTTGTTGTTTGAGGTTTAATCCAAAAAAGTCCTTAAAATCTACTACAGGTAATCCAAGAGTGACACCTGAGGTCACGAGGGATGTTTGTTTGTTAGCAAGAATGATGGCTGCTAACTTATACTATTCTCAGATCGAAGAGCTCATGTTTGAGGTATACCTTATTTCATTCTCTTTCATTGATGTCATACCAGGATAAATTTATTTAATTACTGCCTTTTGTCTGCAGCTGTCTATGTGGCGTTGCACTGATGAACTCCGTGTTCGTGCTGATGAGCTTTATAGATCTGCCAGAAGAGATGCCAAACATTATATTGGTAAGTCATTGCTCGAGAATTTGAGCTAAGTCTTTTATTTCCCTTGGAGTGTCCATACGGCTGATTTATCAATACAAAACCTTGTTTTGTGCAGAGTTCTGGAAGCAAGTTCCTCCTAGTGAGCCTTACCGTGTTATTCTTGGCGATGTGCGAGATAAGCTCTATCAAACCCGTGAGCGTTCTCGCCATTTACTATCCCATGAGTCCTCGGACATACCTGAGGAAGCGACTTTTACTAACGTTGAGCAGGTACTTGGGTATATGCTTCTGAGAAGTGTTTCAATGGCTCGTTTCCTTGAAATTTATTTATCTGTTACTAATACTTGTATATTTATTTTTGGGTATAGTTCTTGGAACCTCTGGAGTTGTGTTATAGGTCACTCTGCGCCTCTGGTGACAGGCCAATAGCTGATGGAAGTCTTCTTGACTTCCTGCGTCAAGTCTCTACTTTTGGGCTTTCCATGGTGAGACTCGATATCAGGCAGGAATCTGAACGACATGCTGATGTCATGGATGCCATCACTAGGCATTTGGAAATCGGATCTTACAAGGAATGGACCGAAGAGAAGAAGCAAGAATGGCTACTATCTGAACTCAGTGGAAAGCGTCCACTCTTTGGATCAGATCTTCCGAAGACTGAAGAAATTTCCGATGTCTTGGACACTTTCCATGTCTTAGCGGAACTTCCTGCTGATAGCTTTGGAGCGTACATTATCTCCATGGCCACCGCACCGTCCGATGTGCTTGCTGTAGAGCTCTTGCAACGTGAGTGTCGAGTGAAACAGCCTTTGAGGGTTGTTCCTCTCTTTGAGAAGCTTGATGATCTCGTAGCTGCTCCAGCTGCCATGTCACGCTTGTTCTCCATTGAGTGGTACAGAAATCGAATCAACGGGAAACAAGAAGTTATGATTGGATATTCTGACTCAGGTAAAGATGCAGGCAGGCTGTCCGCAGCGTGGCAGTTGTACAAGGCTCAAGAAGAACTTGTAAAAGTAGCTAAGCAATATGGTGTAAAGCTGACTATGTTCCACGGCCGTGGTGGCACTGTTGGGCGTGGAGGAGGCCCTACCCATCTTGCTATCTTATCGCAGCCCCCAGAAACCGTTCACGGATCTCTCCGTGTTACTGTCCAAGGTGAAGTCATTGAACAGTCCTTTGGGGAGGAACATCTTTGTTTCAGAACTCTACAGAGATTTACTGCTGCTACACTCGAGCATGGTATGAACCCTCCTATCTCGCCTAAACCAGAGTGGCGTGCTCTTCTTGATGAGATGGCTGTCGTAGCTACGGAGCAATATCGCTCTGTTGTTTTCAAGGAACCACGATTCGTCGAGTATTTCCGCTTGGTAACCACACACCGTTTTCTATTTGTTCTTCGACTTTTATAGTAGGTTCGAATAAAAAATCTAACAATAAATGCTTTTCCTTCTTTCCCGCAGGCAACTCCTGAGCTGGAATACGGAAGGATGAACATTGGCAGTCGGCCATCAAAGCGAAAGCCGAGCGGTGGCATTGAGTCACTCCGTGCTATTCCCTGGATTTTTGCATGGACTCAAACAAGGTTCCATCTCCCTGTTTGGCTTGGCTTTGGAGCTGCCTTCAAACACGCCATCGAGAAAGATATAAGAAATTTGCATATGCTACAAGCAATGTACAACGAATGGCCTTTCTTTCGAGTCACCATAGATTTGGTTGAAATGGTGTTTGCCAAGGGAGATCCAGGCATTGCTGCCCTGTACGACAAGCTACTTGTTTCTGAAGATTTATGGCCATTCGGGGAGAAATTGAGGGCTAACTACGATGAAACTAAGAGTTTTCTCCTCCAGGTGAGGTTTTTTGAGACCATTTTCCCCCATGCGTCTTGGAATTACTTCCACAAATAAAGAAATTTACTGATATTTATTCATACTTGTAAATCTGCAGATTGCGGGACACAAAGAAATCCTCGAAGGTGACCCTTACCTCAAGCAAAGACTACGTCTTCGTGACTCCTACATCACAACTCTCAACGTATGCCAAGCCTACACGCTCAAGCGCATCCGTGACCCGAACTACCAGGTAACAGTCAGACCACATATCTCAAAAGAAATCATGGAAACACCATCATCATCAAACAACCCTGCGGATGAGCTAGTGAAGCTTAATCCCACTAGTGAATATGCTCCGGGTTTGGAAGACACTCTCATTCTAACCATGAAAGGTGTGGCTGCTGGCCTACAGAACACCGGCTAGAGTAACTTCAAGGCCAATTTCAACAACCTTGTGATACTCTTAAATCCAAATCCTTGCATGCAGTTTCATGTATACTATCTTCTTATGCTTACAATAACTCAATCCTTCTTCATAATTGAAACATTGTTGCTCCAAATGTTTGAGCTTTTTTATAGTTTCATATGGAATCTTGTTTATGCTATTCTAACTGTGTAGCTTTATCCAAAAGTCTTAAATGAGTCAAATGACGCAACTATACAATGAACAATTATAGTAATTCATTGGTTAAAAACAATATTTCTACACTAAATAGTAAATACTCAAACCAATACTGTAATTTGTGAACAGCTCCATCTTCATGGAATTAAGTATTATACAAAAGCAAGTTAACAATATTAATCACATCATTTACATTCAGCAATTTGTGTTAACAAATAAAAATGTTTAGTTAAAAATTAGTTTATTGTCTTTCTTATTCCAATTTTTGTTGTTGAGAAATGAGATATTTGGTTTTCTATTTTGGCTCCATTTTCAAAATCAATCTTGAATCCCAAGTCACAAACAATTTAGGTTCAATTGGGATCAAGCGGTCCAATTATTACGGTTCATTCTTAACTATATAAAGAGTTGTTACAAGTAGGCCGGCTAAATGGGCTCCGAAATGGGCTCAGACCGTCACACCGGATGGAGAGTAACATTGTTTCCGCCGTCGCCGTCGCCGGCCACTGTATTTCCACCGAGTAGATGATGCAGACCAGGAGAAGACACGACATCAAATTCCTGAGTACGTCCGCCGCCGTCTCGCTTGCCAATCTCATTCTCAACACCGACTCCGATTTAGACTTCCGAACCCTAGCACCGTGGACCTCCGATTTGGTCAACCAAGTACCCAAACGCTTATGGAACCACGGCCCAAAAGCCCTCCGTTTCTTCAAAACCCTAGACCAACACCCCATCTACTTACACTCATCATCCTCATAAGATCACATCATCGACATATCAGCCCGAATGCGTGACTACAAGACTGTCGGGTCACTCATTTCCAAAATGAGGACTCTGCGGCTTGTTCCTACCCACAAGACATTAGCTATTTTTGCTGAGAGGTATGTAGCTGCTGGTAACCCTGATAGAGCTTTTCGATTTTTTATGAATACGCACGGACATGGCGATGCTCAAGACTTGATTTTATTCAATACTATTTTAGATATTTTGTGTAAATCAAAGCGTGTAGAAATGGCTAATGAGTTGTTCAAGATGCTTAGAGCTGGAGGCAGGTTTAGGGCGGATACGGTTAGTTACAATATTCTTATTAAAGGGTTTTGTTTGATTAAGAGAACACCCAAGGCATTGGAGTTATTGAAGGGGATGGTAGGACAATGAGGTTTTGATCTTGACTACTTATAACATTATGTTGAATGGATATTTCAAGGCCACGCAGATCGAAGAAGCTTGGGCATTCTTTTTACAGACGGAGAAGAGGAAATGTGAGATTGTTGGAGAGATTAAATGGGCGAAGAAGGTGTTTGATGAGATGATTGGGGCTGGTGTCATGCCATCTGTAGCCACTTATAATGCTTATATTCTAGTGTTGCGTAAGAAGGATAGTGTGGACAATGCTTTAGTTGTGTTTGAGGAGATGTTGAGGAAGGGGTATGCGCCAAATTGAACGGCTTACAATGTGGTTATCAGGGGGCTGTGTCATGCTGGGGAGATGGAGCGCGGAATGGAGTTTATGGAAAGGATGAAGAGCTATGATTGTGAGGCAAGTGTACAAACTTATAATATTGTGATTAGGTGGAGAGATTGAGAGGGGCTCGGCCGCGTTTCAGAAAATGAGTGAAGGTCATTGTTAAGCCAAATTTGGATACTTACAATGTGCTGATTAGTGCAATGTTTGTCAGGAAGAAGCCGGAAGATTTATTGGTTGCTGGTAAGTTGTTGGTGGAGATGGTTGATAGAGGGTTTTTCCCTCCCAAATTTACTTTCAATCGGGTTTTGGATGGGTTGTTGTTAACCGGTAATCAAGGACTTGCAAAAGAGATTATGAGATTGCAGACTGTAATATGCTTATGGCAATGGACACTGAAATGTGTGGATTTCTTACCGTTTCAATCGGAGCTTTTCGTTAGAGGAAGAACGTTAACTACTTTTGTTCTTAACACAGAAAATATCGAGCAACTGTCAACAGTTTGTTACATCCTATTTATACTTGAAAGCCCACTAAAGCTTCTTGCAACCATGTGTTCATCCTGGGCTACGCCGGTACCTGCAACTGCAACTGTGCTCACAAATTCCAGTGCAGGTAAGTCATTCTGAATTCCATCAAGCCTGTTTTTTTCTATTTACTTTACTTCAAATTAGTAACTTTCAAGCTGAAAAGTCCAAACTATGGTAATTTCCTAGCTGAGAAAATTATATTGCTGTTCAAGCAGATGGCTACACAATTGATGAGGAGCACATCAATGCAACTGTTGAGGACATCTTTGCTAATGCTCCAGTGACTGATAATGATGGAAAGTGCGAGTGCAGCTCCAGCTGCTCATGTACCACCTACACCTGCGGCCATTATGTTTCGGCTTAGCCATGACTAAAACATGCTCCTATGTGATGCAACTCTGTAGTACTACATATAATGTGATCTTAAGAGCAATAAAAGTGTGTGCTTCCTGACCATAAGTTCCATCTATTTTAGTCTTAAAACAAATGGCTGTTATTTGTCTCTTTCATTAACAAAATCTGATCGATCATACTGCATAAGAGCATACCATGCACTGAGTCCTTGATACTTAAGTTCCAAAGCTTTTGTCTACAATTAAGAAAACACGTTAGAGATTCATACTCAATATATATCAGTGTGAGTTACTGATCTTGAAACAGATCAAATATTTCAGACATTGAAAATACCTGACCTCTACCGAATCTAGCTCTCAACTTGATGCAAACTTGTTCCAGCAAATGAAAACTAGGACTAAGAACTTATATCAACACTTTTAATATTAGTAATAATCGAACTTGTTTCTGTCTGATGTTACAAAGAAGAAATTATATTGAACTGAATCATTTTTCCTCAGGTAAAAAAGAATTTGCAGGCAGAAGAAAGCAGGTAAACAAAATGTGGAAGAAACTGTGTCATTAAAGAGTCAAATTGTGTCTCTACTTCCCACGTCAACCTTACGGTGATGCTTTGAACTTGACCTCCTTTCTCCCTTCCGTCGCTTGGAAGGGTTTTTCTTGCTTGGTATAACTCGAACGTGGGGAGCAGGTGGGAGTCTGATGGGTCGACGGAAAACTACATACTCTTTTCATAACTTCCATACTCTTTTCAAACAAACAAACAAACAAACAAACAAACAAACAAACAAACAAACAAACAAACAAACAAACAAACAAACAAACAAACAAACAAACAAACAAACAATTCTATAGAACTTAGTCAAAATAAAACCTGAAAATTACAAAGCACGAAGGCTTGCTTACCTCTTCAATATACGAGTTCAAGTTTCCCGTCGATCCATATAGAGTAGCGGATATTTGGGAAGATCCTATGCAATAACAACTTAGGTATCTGCACCATTATATATCAGTGGAAAATAAATCAAATGCACATTCATAGTCTCCTTTATATCGTATGACATGTTTCTTAGCCCCAGTGAAGGATAGCCACCAAAGTCAGAGCACCCATGCGTACCGATTTAGATAGGATTTTCCACACGAGCATAAAAAAGACTATGAAGGATAGGTGAGTCCGAGGGAAAACTTGGCATGCTAGAAACAGCCTGCGCTACGGGAAGATAACACACTGGACATGCTGAGACGTTAAAGAAAGATTGATGTTAACTCTGCCGACAAAAACGAGCTTAACAATTTCAAAAATTGTTCTGAACATAAACATCAAGGGACAAGATGTGAAACTTACGGCGAGGCCCAAGTCTTCTGTCAGTTGGTTGAGGAGGCAATTTGAAGTTCTTACAAGAATGCTCCGATAAAGGTGTACGATTTTGAAAGACTGAAAGTGCATTGGAATGACGAGACACAGGAGAAGATAGCGTACTATTCCTTGAATCAAACATTTTCTCCGATTCCATACTTATTCCATGCCTTAGGATGGGATCACCTGGAGCATCTTTAAAAACCATACTTTCTGCATCATCTTTGTGCAATTTCATATGACAAGAGAAAAAATTTAGTCAGCAAATCGACCAAAATAACAGTGCACTATTGTACTAAATACCACATAAAACCCGACTCCGATCGACATTTCAATAACAAAACGAGTAATAACCAAATTCAACAATAAAAAAAAACCTTGATCTTCTGTGGCAAAGCCCGATACAAAAGCAAGAATCGCAAGTATGAATAACACCAACATCCCAACCTTCTTCCGACTCATATGTCATATATCTACAAATAAACGGCAGAACCCTCTCCTTTTCCCTCGACACATTAGCTGTAGACTTCCAAGGCTTCCTGACACCAAGTGATGACTGAGAAGACAACCTCCCATTCTGCCATTTTTCCGGAAATGACCCCGAACTCCCCACCCTTACACCCATTGACATTCCAGTCATTTTGTCCCCAAACACACACATTCACCTCTCATCCCCAAAACTTCTTTAAATTAAAACGAAATCCCTAAATTCAAAACCTCCGAATATCAAAGAAATACCTACACTACTGTATCAAAAACCAACTACAAAACCTAATCCAATTCTCTAAAAACACCAACCACACTGCTAAATCTCAAATCCACAAACTCGCTTCTTGAAATAAAAATCCAAACTTTATAATCAAATCTGCACCCCAAGTCAATGTCAACACTCACACCACAAAACTCAATCTCCCAAAAAACTTCAAATGCCGTATCCAAACATCGAGTATAATCGCCAATCAATCTGAATCTGAACCGAACCGAACCGAACTGAAACGAACCGAACCGAACCGAACCGAAACGTGTACAAATAAACGAAATTGAAAAACATGAATCAAAAACCAAAAAAAAAAGGTAATTACCTAATCGATGGAGAGGATCGTAACGAATCGAATCGATCTCAAATTGCTTCACATTTCGTTGCCTGTTCATGTCATGACAAGCTTGCAACTTTCCTTTTTCTTATAATAAATTAAATTACCATCGATCAATAATATAACAAATATGTTAATTTGATAGCAGCTTAAGTTTTCAACACAAACAAAAGTAAGTGTGAGAACTCTTCCGGGAACATTTTACATCAAAATGGCAGAGAAAAGGATCACCATTGCACTGAGCTTGGTGGCTGTTCTGGGAGTGATGTCGGTGACTTCGAGTGTCTACGGAGAAGTTATGAGGACCACAGAGGTAAGTCTAACCTAAAGTTCATTCAATATCTTTTACATTCAGTGTAAACACGTTAATTTCCGTTGTAGATTTCCGCCGCCACCGCCACCACCACAACCACCACCATATGTACATATCCAACGCGTCATTGCCGAGATAAGCTTAGCACTGGCGGTTGTGGTTATCCGAGTGGAGACGGGGCAGCCGTTTTGGACGTGCGGTCCACCCCGGCCTCAGGCAACCATATGGATTGCTATAATATCTTGGTTATTTTCCAGTATAAGCTTAATTCTCTGCTCTTTGATTGTCTACAAATCGTACCTGTGTCACTCTCCTACCCCGCGCGGCTTATTTGGAGCAGTAACTGTGTTTTCAGCAGTAGGCATTAGCGCCGGGATGGGCTATTATTTATGTATTGTCGGCATAGATCAGCCAGGAGGACAAGTAACTGAAGTAACTGGAGTTGAAATTATCTAAGGTTATTTTTAAAATGGATAGGTGATTAACTATGTAAATAACTGCAAATTGGAGAGTTTATGCACTCTTGATTTATAAATATGTTTATAAACTCTTTGATTTAAATATGCTTATGAAATCTTGATTTGTATATGTTTATTACTTTCTGAGCAAAATCACAGTACTAAACCCTACGTACAAACAAACTCTGCAAAAATTCCAATCACCCGAAACCGCAAGTTAAATAAAATCTCCCATTTTCTTCATGGCTCAAATGAAAGCTCCGTTCTCTGGGCGAGGAATTGCGATCGGCCGTTTCAACTGGCTCCTAAACGAAACCGTGTATGACCGACCATGTAAACGACTTTGTTACGTGTCGCGTGTTAGTGGCCAATAGCATGACGACACGTGCATACAAGACATAATCATAAATGTACAAAAAAGACAAAATTGCACATACGGCATAATGCAAAAATGGAGAAAATGTCAAATTGTTCCTAAAGATCGTATCAATAACAATTCTTTCTGGTTGATTATCATAACTATTTCTTAATATTTTATTAATATTGGTGTAATAATTAATTAATAATATTTCTTGACTATAGAGTATAAAGTAATTGTGTCAATTAATTGAAAAAAGGATGGATCAAAATAAAAAATTAGGTATTGATTATATTTAAAAATATTAATAATATAATAAAAGGGTAAATTAGAAGTGTAAATCTTATTATGCTAATCATTAAAACTGATTATTAAAGTCATAATTATCAAATCACCGATACATTTTGAATTGATTTTAGATCAGTATTCAAGTATTAAAATTTAATTAACCAGTCCTTATACCTATTATGCATATGTTATGCACCATTTTTTTTGAATTATATGTCTGACACATATAATATGAATTACATGGAGATATTAATGTTGCAGAACTTCTAACAATAAGCTTACCTAAATAATCATAAATCATAGTCCGATCCCTACAATTAATAGATTAAATTAATTTTTGATGTATTATATTAGATAATTTACCATTATACCCTTTGAATATTAAAATCAATATTTTTCAATTATTAAATGGAAATGTTGGATTATAGCTAATAAATAGTTAAGTTTCCTGATGAACGAATATTTTTGTTCGTTCCTTATTTTATCGAGTCTTTTGATGCTTTTCGTGTCTTTTGCAGGATAAAATCAAATCTATTGCGACGCGAGGCACCTTGGGGAGATTTCTGACTTTTTCAGGCGAGAAGTGACTCGACCGAGTCAAACGTGTACCGAAGTGATTCGACCGGGTCACCTCTGATTCGGTCGACCATGTATTACACTGCTCATGTGACTCGACCGAGTCACTACTCATAGCAGCCCGAGTCAAAAGTGACTCGGTCAACGGTCAGACACAGAGTAATTTTCGGGACTATAAATAGAAAATGAAGATTTTGAAGACAAAAGGCCTAGATTTTTGAAAAGAACCCTAGAAGGAAGGAGGAGAGAAATCGAGGATTCAAGCTAGAAGATCATCACCCAAGCAAATAGAGAAGCTTCCCATCTCTTTTCCACTCTTTTCTCTTCATTTTGATGTATCTATCATCTAGTTTGAACATGTTTAACCTAGCTATGTGTGAGTAGTGCTAGGTTTGGGGATCTCATGATCCCTTAGGCTAGGTTTTATCATGTAAACAACTCTTTTTACATATTGAATGAAGTATTAGTTGATTTCCTTATGAAATGGATACTCTATTTTAATGATGTGCTCTAAGTGTTTGATGAAATGCCTAGTCCACTATCTTATCTAATGTGACATTGTTTCATTCAATGATGATTGATGTTGTGATGTTCACTATCCATTTCATGAATTTATATGTGATCTTACATGCATGATGATGATGTATGATTATGTAGATAGGTTTTATTTTGAAAACTCCTATGTTACCGATCAAAAGACCGATGGGTTGAGATTATGGGGCATAGGAGATACACGGTTCAATAGAACGATGGTTTGAGAACCGTGTCACTTACCTAGTCCCTAACCAATGATGGAACGACGGTTGAAATTGGTTAAGGGGTGAAGGATAACCTAGGGAAATCACTAAGTTCATTCATAAAAATTCTTAACATTGTTTGCATGGAAATTTGCCTAGCCTAAGGGGGATTGAATCCCTAAATCATTTTAATTGATTGTTATCTAAATGATTAGAACAAAAAAGAATTTAAAACAAAATCCCTCAAATCCTTTTGATTACTTAAGTAATGCATCCTAGTTAACTAGTTTATAGCTTCCCTTGGGATCGACTCTAGGTCACCCCCTAGAAATATAAATTGTGTTTGACTTGTAATTAGGATACCCCTAAAAACTAAACGTCATTTCCTTTTTATTTTATAACCACAGTAATATTTTTATGCGATCCACTTTATTTAAATAATCTACAATTTGTGGCACATTATAATATGTTCAAATAATGTAATCTATATTCTTATTAACAATTAATAAGACACTAAGTGTCGTGATAATATTATTTTTAAGAAAATCAAATGACTTCAAAATGATAAACATTAGTAGCCAACTTTGTATGTTGACAGATAATTCGATTTTAATCAAAATTAATGTCAGGTGTAACTCAATGTTGAATGATTTAGGTTCTTGCTTCTTGGCAGTGTCATATGATAAGATTTTATTATTATCATTTGCATATCAGTCACTTTTATTCAGATAAATCCAGTTCTCGTCTTTGTTTATCATTCCACACCACCACTACCAATCTTTAAAAACATAAAAAGATAAAAAGATATCAAATAGAAATGTCTGACAAGAGGTTTATACATCTCTGCTTAAATTGTGACGTATTATTGTATTAATAATATTTTTATTATATTCCCACCACGAACATGCGAAATGATTTTGATAGAATTTTTTATATTCTTAAATTTTAATATAGTTTTAATTTCGTACGATGTATAAAACCATCGGTTGGAGAGCTCTGGCAGAGGGTACGCTGTTTAGGCAAATGCTAGCATATCCTACAACTGAGAAGTGTAATTTACTTCAATCTTATCAAATGAATTCCTGCTACCAATTGATACAAATTTAAAATTATGAAATGATGTAATAAATTAGATGTGCTTAGCAACTGTAGTGCCTAATTCGCATTCCAAAACTTGATTTATAGTACCTAGTTTCATATTTTTGATTTTCTTAACACAACTCCTGTATAGAGCTAAGATTTTGCAACTTCATTGTTGTCTGGAGTATCCAGAAGAGCTTTGTAATCTTCGACAACATGCAACATGGAGATATTTAACAGAAAAAATGGAATACTATTTCATCACGTGATATGTTCGCCCAACCTATTTATGTGATTATAACTTACTGATTCGTATGACATTTCTATATTTGTTATCAAGTCATTAGCTTCATCATAATTCATAAATATTTCCATGTTATTAATGATTCAAACACTTGCCTTTAGCATGAATCTTCGACAACTCATGCTTGTAGTATCATCGATCTCTAATTCTAGACACTGCTGCTTGCATATTGAAACAAAACACATGCATGCACGATCGGGAGATGGCCGATGGGCATGCACAAGCCACAAACATCGCATTGCTTGATCGATCTTCATGTGGATAAGAGATGCAATTTGGCACATGGCGATGGCGTACTTGGTCATTCCCTCAACGTGTAACCCTTATTCTCCAGGCCGTGCTTACTATCATATAATTTGGGAGACAAACGCTGTCGTTATTTATCACCACGTAACTATTGAATGCATTACTTCTACCCCTAAGTAGCACGGGAGCGGGGACGGGTATGAGAAACGGGAACTGTAGGAAACGTGGAAACGGAAATTTAAAAAAAAAAGTAATAGTGGATACGGCAAACGTCTATGAAATATATATATATAATATTTGTTAAAAATATTAGTATTATAACTAAAAAATTAAAATAACAAATAATCTTGCAGAGAACAATTATAATTGAAAACATTAATTAAGTCTAATTCTTCACAAGCGTCCTCCACGCGTTTCCAATCTGTTGACCGTCTCAAAACGGACATTGACCGATTCCTTACGGTTCTCCGCAATTCCGCATCGTTTTGAAACCCAAATGACGTTTCCATGCTTCATAGCTTCTACCAATCTACTGTAGAAACGCAGTGTATAGAAGCTCGGAAGCTTAGGGGAAGATGAAATGAAGAACTGTTACTTCATTATATTTTCTTGTATTCTTATGTACATCAACTACGATTTTATAGTAAATTACATGACACTTCATATGACTTAATAAATGTATTCAGAAGCTTAAAGATCAGAATAAGAACCAATACTAAATAACATGAATTCTAAGCATCACTGCATCAGTATAGTTTAATACCCCCCTTCAAGCTGGAGAGTGGAGCAAATTTAAAATCTCCAGCTTGCGACAATGCTTGAGAACTTGATCTGCAAGAAGAGATTTGGTGAACATATCCGCTGGTTGATCCGATGTACGAATGTGAAGCGGGATAATAAGCTTGGATTTTATATAATGCCGAATAAAGTGACAGTCCTATTCTATATGCTTCGTCCGTTCGTGAAAGACAGGATTATTTGAAATGTGAATTGCCGCTGTGTTATCACAAAATAATGGAACCGGAGTGGAAACTTGCAATCCTAAGTCCCGGAGAAGTCCAACTAACCACACAAGCTCACAACATGTGGCTGCCATAGAACGGTATTCGGACTCAGCTGACGATCGAGAAATAACATGTTGCTTTTTTGATTTCCAAGATATCAATGTCGAACCAAGAGTAACACAATAACCGGTGATAGAACGACGAGTTGTTGGACAAGCTGCCCAATCAGCATCACAATATCCACGTAACCGAAGATCTGAATTCGCCGGAAAAAATAGACCTTGTCCCGGAGCTGACTTGACATATCGCAATATACGATAGGCTGCTCTGATACCATGTAGAAACACAGTGTATAGAAGCTCGGAAGCTTAGGGAAGATGAAATGAAGAACTGTTACTTCATTATATTTTCTTGTATTCTTATGTACATCAACTACGATTTTATAGTAAATTACATGACACTTCATATGACTTAATAAATGTATTCAGAAGCTTAAAGATCATAATAAGAACCAATACTAAATAACATGAATGCTAAGCATCACTGCATCAGTATAGTTTAATATCTACTATGATCTCCATGCATGCGTCACTTTATACATAATAATATCGATCAGGCATAACGTTCTAATTACTATGCAGTGTGAACTATATATTTTGAGCATCGTTCAATAACAACACATTTACTAGTCTATACATTATTCATAATAAGTATATCAAGTTTTTCTAGTTCTTGTTCTGATCCCCATCGTGTAAAAATAAGGTAGACCTTACCATGTAGTCCAAATCCATGTTTTTACTGGTTGCTCGTCCAAACCTTTATTATCCATAACTATCTGTGCCCTATGTAACTCCCTGCACATAGTGGCTACAACTTCAAATAGAACTCTTTGATTATCTTGCTCCAATTTGACACTTTTTTGTCAATCAATATATAAATTTAAGCTTAATAATTTATGATTCTCATATTTTAAGTAAAATTTATAAATTTTGAATAAAATAGAACAAAATGATTTAGACTTTGGCAGGGTCAATGGACCCCTGCCTCCACCAACGTGATGATACATAAATAGTAATCATATATTAAGAAACCATTTGAAACAAACACACCATATAGGCACATACACATGATAACATGAATGAACTCTTTGGGTCAAAGAAACATTTAATGCTCGTCTGTACCATCTAATTAAGGATTGTCGTATAAGAATTACTTATTACAACAAATCATTTAAATCCTAAATAAACAGTTAAATATGTTTGATCATTTTATCCAAATTATCAACAACTACTAATGTGGAATAATGAACTCTTTGGGTCAAAGAAACATTTAATGCTCACTGTTTGAGTACTCAAACTGACAAAATATTCCAAATGTGGAATTTTGTGGAGTTCAGTTGGTCCAACTTGTCATAGAGGAATGTCGTGGTATCATCATATCAAGCATATCAAATGGCATGTGGTCTTCACTGTCCAACATACTTACCATATGTCCATATGATACATTGGTCAGGTTGATCTGACAAAATGTCACAAGAAAATAAAAATGCTACAAAGAAAATACTTCCTCTATTCTTTCTTTCAATGTTAAAAATTAAATTAAATTGCAAGAATGTTCATTTTTTCGGATAAATTCATTTGAAAAATAAGTGCATTATTGTTTAGATATGAACTTGATTCATTGTTAAGTTTACATAGAGCTAAGTTTAAACTAAAACATAGTGCATAAAAATGTTAGTTGACATATAATTTAATTACTGTCTAATGATATAGGTGATAGGTTCCTCCTTGGCAATGTCAGGTGATATTAATTTTGTTATCGGTCATTTTCGATCATTTGCCAGTCACTTATTCGAATACATTTCCAAAATAATTATGATCCCTTATAAAACCTAAATGTGCCTTACCTCCTCCTCCACTTCTCAAATTTGTTACACCACCACAAACCCTCCAAAACACCACTACAAATCAATTGAAAATGGTTGACAAAAGACTTGTATCGGCACTTTGCATTGTGGCCGCTCTCGGTTTACTCTCCGTAGCCGCAAGCTTCATCGGTGAGATAACAAGAACAAAGGTATATTTACCAATATATGCTTGTCTCTATTCTGTGTCTTAAGAGTCATCAATTCACTACACTTTTAATTTTTAAGTGAATGATATTTACTTCTTAAATATGCAGATTCCTCCTAGTGACCAACCTAATATTAAATGCTTAACTCCAGTGATGCCAGATTACTTACTTGGGTTGATGGCCGGAATAGGACTTATTCTAGCAATGTTGATATTAAGGGTTGAAACAGGTCAACCTTTTTGGAGTTGTGGCCCTCCAAGACTCCCATGCAACATATGGGTTGCAATTACCTCATGGTAATTAGTTTTCACCATGTTAAAATTCAATCATATTGTAATTATATTATCTTTAATCATAATTATTGACAGGTTATTCTCAACTTTTGGTGGGATATTGGCATCCATTATCGTCGCCCAGACATATAGTTGCGAAATTGTATCACCCGGCGTGTTTGCCGCGACCGGTTTACTTTCACTTGGAGCCATTTCGTGCGGAATGACATATTATATGCGTTGTGGCAGCTGCACCGGTGGTTGAGCAGGCAGTCTAAGTAATATTTATGTAGTAGTTTATGTTATGAGAATTTATGCAAATTCTGGATGGTAATAGTTTGTGTTTAGAAACATCATGGCTGTAGCAGAATTATCCGATCTACTAATATATAAAATGTACTTTTATTTAAATATGAGAATTAGCTGTTCTATCTCCATAAAATGAAGCTTTATTAAACAATTGGTTGTGTTGATTTTTTATTGCAAGCAGCATCTTCAGTTTGTGTTTGTGTGTGCAGCTTTAGTTTGGAACATGTGTTGAACAGAGGAAACGAGGACCGCGAGCTGTTTTTTTATGAAAAAAACTCATGTCATGTGCAGCAACTGTGACTATGTTGGAATGAGAAAATGTATAGGGTAATGTGGATTAAAATAATTATACAATATTAATTAACGGTCGAGATCATATATGCCATTAATCATTAATTTCTAATCATCCAACGGATGAGATTAAAAGTATTAAAAAAACCTCCAAATTCAACCGCTCCGTGTTTTTCACAAATCCAACTGCCAATTTTAATAAAAACTAACTTTAATCTCAACCGTTAGATTAATCAAATCAACGGTTGAGATTTCGTCCTTCCGTCTCACAAATACCTAACGTCCTCCTAGAACTTAACCCTAAATTACAAAATGCCAACTAATTATTGACTATTTTATTAGTAGTACTGACAAAAATTACTTAGGATGGAAATAATTTCTTTATTACTTTTGTTTAAATATAAGAAATAAATATTTATGAAACAATATATCATTTGTATCTCCACAAAATGGATCTTTATTAAACACTTGGCTTTGCTGATTTATTATTCTTTTAATAAGCAACATCATTTTGAAACTCTTTATCCAGATTTTTTTCAGGTAACACTTGATTTGATTCTCCTGCACATGTAAAATAAAATTAGTAAACATACAATTGTAAAAAAATAAGTGCCCTAAAAGGGTAGCCAAGTGGTGGCAGGTAGGAAGCCTTCGGCGAACATCCTGAGAGGTTTATCATGCAAAACATGGATTCCTCTTCTCAATTAAAAATACAAGTCGGACAAAACTTATACTTTCACTTACATCTTTAGCTATCCCAATCCTGATACCCCCAGGGGAAGCAAGTCCTATTATTTCTACAAGGACCATTAATATTCAGAGTCCATGGACATTCACAACCATTAGCCTTACACCAGCGATGATCTAAGCCAGAATATGGCTCAAAAGCTTGAGTATTATTATCCCAAGTTACTTTACATCGAATCCAGGTTATCAAAGGGTTAGGGGTTAAAGTGATGTCGTATGTTTGATTAAAAACGAGAGAATGAACGCCAAAATCACGTCGTGGGGGTCCGCAGTGAACTGTGATATTAGGACCGATGTTGTTTGTTATATGAATATGGTACTCTGGAAATATTTGAAAAAACCTTTGCCTACACGCTGTGGCGTTGGTTGAGAGGATTTGAGAAAATAAAACCAGGGCTAATAAGATTGACACATTTTGGATGATAATATTTTTGGTAGCCATGGTTTGCAGTATGCTATGCAATGAGATCAATTTTGTGTATTTATATTGTTTTTCACCTGGTCATTCAATGAGAATATTCTGAGGTTAATGGACAAACTTAAATGCCTAAAGATTTTTGGCTTGAAATTAATTGGAACTAATGAGAAGGATTTTATGGATGCAGGCAGTTAAATAATTCTAATTTGCATGTGCATTCCGCTATACGACAAACTATTTGAAAAAACAATCAAAAATATAAAAGGTCAACTGTAACTGAGTTGCAGGAATCGTAGAGTTAACAGTGGGTCGTAAATGAGCGGATCTCAACTATTTAATAGTCATGTACAACAACTATGACTATGTTGGAATGAAAACTAATATAGTTTTATTTATAATAGAAAATGTTTGAATGAAAAATCACCTATAGCATGATCAATTTCTCGTCACAAGATTCAATAGATCACTAATTAATCAACGGATATAATTTAAAGCAATCAATTACTCATATTATATACTAAGCATATTTCTTTCACAACTCTCATATATTTTACACTTCTTTTAATACAAATAATGTCATAAGCGAAAACCATTTAATTAAATTTGATGGTTAAATTTGTAAATATGGCTGTTATATTTGGCGGTATTTTTTTCTTTAAATCTTAATTATTAGTAATGAATAATCCAGATTGCATTTCACTGCCCTCCAAAAAACTATATGTCATTCTTGAACATTTCTTATATTTATTTACCTTAAATATTTAAATTTGGGCCATTACACAGATTCACCATATTCATGGAGGTGATGTCCATTATTCATTAAATTGCGTTGTGTAGACTCTTAGAGCATTTCTAATGCAATCATGTAAAATGGAAATGTATATTATTTTTTAAAATTAATTCTGTAAGTTTTTTATAATGAAAAGTGACTTTTGTTCCAATGAAATATGTACAATCTATGTGTATTTTTAAATATTTACTTTTTGAAATTTTGAAGATAACTTTCATATACATGGACACCAACTTATAATTCAAAGGAATTCTATAGGAAAAAAAGGCTGATATAATTTTTTTTGTATGCCTAACCTTTTTAGAGTATAACAGACTTAAAGCAAATTGCAAGCATTCAATTCACTAACAAAATTTTGTAAAATTCTTGGGTAGTCAATAATAAATTACAAAATGCCAACTAATTATTGACTATTTTATTAGTAGTACTGACAAAAAATTACTTAGGATGGAAATAATTTCTTTATTACTTTTATTTAAATATATCAAATTTCATTTGTATCTCCACAAAATGGAGCTTTATTAAACACTTCACTTTGCTGATTTTTTATTCTTAATAAGCACATCATGTTGAAACTCTTTATCCAGATTTTGTTCAAGTAACAACACTTGATTCCATTCTCCTGCACATGTAAAATAAAATTAGCAAACATACAGTTATAAAAAACAAGTGCCCCGCAAGGGTAGCCAAGAGGCGGCAAGTAAGAAGTCCTCGTGAAGGTCCTGAGAAATTTATCATGCAAAACATGAGTTCCTCTTCTCAAAAAAAAATACAAGTTGTACAAAACTTATACTTTCACTTACATATTCAGCTATCCCAATCCTACAACCCCCAGGGGAAGCAAGTCCTATTATTTATACAAGGACCATTAATATTCAGAGTCCATGGACATTCACAACCATTACACCACCGATGATCTAAGCCAGAGTATGGCTCAAAAGCTTGAGTATTATTATCCCAAGTTACTGTACATCGAATCCAGGTTATCAAAGGGTTAGGAGTTACAGTAATATCGTATGTTTGATTCAAAACGAGAGATTGAACGCCAAAATCACGTCGTGGGGGCCCGCAGTGAACTGTGATATTAGGACCGATGTTGTTTGTTATATGAATATGGTACTCTGGAAATATTTGAAAAAACCTTCGCCTACACGCTGTGGCATTGGTTGAGAGGATTAGAGAAAAAATAACCAGGGCTAATAAGATCGACACATTTTGGATGATAATATTTTTGGTAGCCATGGTTCGCAATGCTATACAATGAGATCAATTTTGTGTATTTATATTGTTTTTCATTTAGTCATTCAATGAGAATATTCTAAAGTTAATGGACAAACTTAAATGCCTAAAGATTTTTGACGTGAAATCAATTGGAACTAATGAGAAGGATTTTATGGATGCATGCAGTTAAAAAGTTTCAGTTTGCATGTGCATTTCGCTATACGACGAACTATTTGAACAAAACATTGTGATTGGGTGCAGGGAATCGCAAAGTTAAGATTGGGTCGTAAATAAGCCGATCTCAACTCTTTAACAGTTATGTACATATACAACAACTATGACTATGCTGGAATGAACTAATATAGTATAAATTTTTAATAGGGGTAATTGCAGTAAACCACCATTATAATATGGTGTTTTGCAGTAAACCTATATTATAATTTTTTTTTCCGAAACGAGTATATTATAACATCGGCGTTAACAGAAAACCACCAATTTAACTGTTCCGTTAAAACTTTCGTTAAGTGCGTGTACACGTGGCAATAAAATATTATTTTATATTGAAATTAATTACCGAAAACCACTATTATAATCTCAGTTTTACGAAAAACCACCATTTTAATAACTTATTATCAGAATACTACCACCTGCATTGTTCATGCTAGATCAGAGGCTCATATGATAATTTTACTTGTTGATAAGTATCTACTAGCTACATAATGCTTCAATTTAATCTCGATGGAAGTCAAAATGAAGAAAATAATGTAAGAAATACAAAAAGAAACTCTTGTTTGAGAATGTAAGAAATACAAAATGAGACTCTTGTTTGAGAGTTTATTATCAATGTTTAATGATTATCGACTGCACGGTTCAATTCTTTTAAACTCGATGGAAGATAAATATAAATAACTTTCTCATTTTATCTTACAAAATATGATTTATTATATCACTACTTTTAAACTCTAATTGTTTTTCTATATTGATCTTAAAGATCGACTCTGAGCTAAAATATAACAGCTTCTCACCACACCCGCAACTGCAAATATGCTTCCATTAGGTTTCGTTTTTAGTATGGATTATAAATTAATAAAGGTGTACTACTTTACTAATCAAAGATAGCCACAATCATAGCCACAGTCATTTGTGATTATTTGTTAAAATGATGGTTTTTTGCAAACAAGACATTATAATGGTGGTTTTCTGCAAAACAAAGACATTATAATGGTGGTTTTTTGAAATTGTCTGAATTAAAGTTATATATCCACGCGTCGTATGGCGCGTGTTTTACAATTTCTAACGGAACAGTTAAATTGGTGGTTTTCTGTTAACGGCGATGTTATAATATACTCGTTTCGAGAAAAAAATTTATAATGGCGGTTTACTGCAAAACACCATATTATAATGATGGTTTACTGCAATTACTCCTTTTTAATAATAAAAATGTTTGAATGAAAAAAAATACGCACTAGGTGATTTTCATCAATAACTAATAATAGGATAGTAAACAAGGGGAAGTATCATGTGGAACCCCCCCTTTCCATGGATCCATGGATCCATGGATCCCCCTTCATCACCATTGATTGCATTTTTTGTGTGCACCAGATTGTGTCACGTGTTTGCATTTTTGAAATGCACACGTGAAATGCACATGACAAATGCACACGTGAGTTGCACATGCTCATAATGCGCTGACACAATCTGGTGCGTCCAAAATGCAAACAGTAAATGCAATCAACGGATGCAAAGAGGGATCCATATTATCAACAGGTGACAGGTGATCCCTAAACAACGTTAGAATCTGGTTCTCAACGGGCAAAATGTGTCTTAAATTTAATCCTGAGTTTGAAATATTATCAACACTTTTGCAGTTAAAATATTATCAACACTTGACTATTATCAACACTCGACTATTATCAACACTTGCACTTAAAATATTATCAACACTTTTGCACTTAAAATATTAGCCATAGTTCCATCCAAATGCTAAACGTTCCGTGATACTATCAACACTTTTGCACTATAAATCTGTGGAATGGGATAAATAATATTGTCAGTTGAGGCCAACAGGTTTATCTACAGCAGCATTCACTTACCGGGTGGTCTCATTTATGGGAGATGCTGTGTCTGGCGTGAGTTGGATTTTGCGGTCTTCAGAGCTTACTGACTTGGCACTGGATGTCCTCGGAGAGCTGCTGGGAATGATGGGATTATTTGGAACTTGTGACTGATGAGCTGGTGGCGGCTGATTGGGCTCATTATCGGAGTAATCTGATAGTTGTTGTTGATCTGTAAGTTGAAATTTTTTGGACCCTTTCCGGGAAAGAACATGTCTAAGCCCACGAGCAGATTTTCCAGCTTGTTTCATAAAGCTTTTTGCCATTCCTTTCATATTTCCTTTTGTTGGACTCTCACTCCCAATACTGTCAGGGTCAGGGCTGCCAACTTTATCTGTTGTTTTTGGTGTATCGTCTTCTGTAACAAAATTGATCCCATTACAATTTTCACCGGTTTTGACATTGGGAGCAAGTGGAGATGGGGCGATTTCTGCCGATAAATCTGACTGATCTTCTGGTTTGCTTCTGCGGAAAACTGAGCCAATCTTTCTCAAGCCACTACGAACTCTGTGCTTCGATTGATCACCATCAACTATCTCGTCAGTGCTGCTGGAATTGTCAGGATTGAGACGGGAAGCTTTTGAGTCATCTCTTCCAAAAGAGTCACGCACTTCCTTTGTGTCGAGAAGCCGAAGCTTACCTTTTCTAGGTTCCCAAGAATCCGAAACTTCACTTCCTGGTTGATGGACAAATAGTACATTGTCATGTCCTTCTATGTCAATTGCTTCGATTGTGTCTGCAACTCTTGGGGACTTGTCAGATGAGATGGACGAGAATGAGTTTTTAGCTGCATTTTCTGATGCGAATGAATTTCTGACGTCTCCAACTCCCGACAGTGGATCATCCACCTATAAAAAACTCATGTCAGATAAGCTGTGCACTTGCATTAACATGGCACTTAAACTTAAGTTTGATTTTAGAAGTTTCAGTGCAAGAACAACAAAATAATGTACTATTTTCCTTCCAGCAAAAATAGTGTAATGCACCTTTGTAGCTGTGTCACCCAGTACAGTAACTGCTAAATGTAACTTTCCGGTTTTTATGCCAGTGAGAGACACCCATAAATCATGCCTTTGGCTGTCTCGATAATCAGCTATGTTGAAACAGCATTCTCTGCAACGATAATTCTGATTAGGATATTTTATGCACCTAGATCAAAAATTTTCTGAAAGTACTGGAAGCATTTAGAAACAAACCCTAGAAAGTCGTCGTATAAATGGTCCTTGTCATGAACCTCGAGGATCAAGTTGTTCAATTCATCCCATGAGAAAATGGGAATCTTGAATTCCTCATTCCATTTAGGAGCTAGGGTTTTCTTTTGGGTTTTTGTTCTGAATTTGTATTTGCCAAGTCTTCCTTTGATATATGGATCGGCCAATCCTGAATTTATATAAAGTTATTTAGCAAAATATCTGAAGTACTAATTAGGATAATTAAAGATGAGTAATAACACAAACCGTTTGGGTCCGATGGCTTCATTTCAGCTCCTTCAATGATTTCAATTTTCAAGAAAGCGACAGGCTCTTTCTCATCTACCGTGAACCAGTTTTCTAAATAGCAACAGAAAATAATTCATAACATAAACGATCAGGACTGTACGAGAAAGTGATTCCATGGCAAGGTACATCAAAGATAGTTTGATAATTGCTTAAGAAATAATTTACCTGATTCAGGAGCAACAAATTTCGCAACATTCACCGTCAGCATGTTAGGCTGCAGAAATCAAAATAAGAACTGTCAGCCCAAATTGTTAACTTCTATGATGTATTTATGTATTGATCTTCAGTATCCTATTTTGTGAAACAATGTCAACTTGAATAAAGGAACAAAAGAAACTAAATACAAACTATTTCAGCACACAAGTTCATGATATGCCATAAGATTTTAAACGAAGAAATATTTACAAAATTATGCATAGAGCAGATGGAATGTAACCTGAACAAGAGTCTGCTCAAATGCAATGGAAAGAAGTTTATCCTGCGAAAGAAATGGTGTTCGTAAAAATTAGAAATTTAAATGGGCACCAAAGGGAAATGTAAACAACACGCAAAAAATGGCTTACAAGCCATCCTGCGATTCCGGGAAGTTCTGTGAAATCAAGACCACGGTTAATGATGGGTTTGCAAGTCATTTGGAAATAAGGTGGCTCCACAAAGCATACACGAAGGCGGCCAATGTAAGGCCAGTCGGCAAGAAATTTCACCCCAACCAGGACCTGATACAAACAGATATATCCATGAGTTGAACTTAACCAAGCTGAAGTGTTAGTATAAAATATCAAACGTGCGAACGAGTTTAGAAGGCATCAGTTTTAAAAAGTTGCTACCTTCCCTTCGATATGCATTCCTGTGATGTGCATCTTTGCCCACATACCGAAGCCCAATCTTTTCCTTAGTTTCACAACAAGCACAGCGAGCATATCATCTGCTGTGACAAAATTCAATCCCAGCTGCAGGACCTGCATCCTCAGATAAGCCCAACTTTACACTTCCCATCTTAAACACAATACGTGGATAAACATGAAACTATTAACATGTTATCACCATGGGTTAGAGAATGTACCAAGTGATCATCACCCGATGTCTGATTGAGAACCCTCATATCAGTAATCATTGGTGGATTTCGCCCCATATAAAGTTGTTGGACCTTGGCTTCCTTCTGCAAAGCACAACATTGCACCTCAAACCATGAATATCTTGCCATCTCAAACATTTATTTTACCTATCGCATTACTCAGTTCACTTAAAATTCTCAAGGTAAGACCCTCCAAAAACAATTGGAAAACATGAAGAAGGATTTTCAACACATACAGCAGTCCATGGTTTGTACTTCTCCAAGAACCAAGGTATGATTGGCAGAAGAATCTTTTGTGAAACTATCTGTTCCATACACACAGGCCATATCTTTTCCACTGTGCTGTTCAACCACCGCACAGTTTCGGAATCCGTAAGCACCTGAAATTTCGAGACCAAATATAACAACACTTCAGATCAGAAATATTGAAAAAATTGATTTGTCGCAAACCCAAACATGAAAGATACTGAAATAAAGAGCATGACTTGTGACCATAATCGGAAAAGACCGCTGATAGGCATCCATACCCTTCTTTGATTTGCTTGTTTTCTTTCTTCAAACTGTATTTTCCTATGCACTCTCATCATTTGCCGTTCATGAACCTTCACAAAACAATAACCAGGAAAAAGATTCAAGGAAATTATAATCACTTTAAACACGTTCTTAAGCACATGAATGATATATAAACATCACTCCTTTCAAACTTTCTGTAAGGACACATATTGAGGCCATCAGTTGTTGCAGAACGCCACATAGCTGTCAAGCTCTTAATCTCTTGATCATACAATTTAGTAAACAATTCAAATAAAAAAAGACGTTTCAGTTGCATATTCTCATTCCACCTCCTGACCATAAACCACATTCCCCTCTTGGCACACATTTTACACCACGCAGAAACTAATAATACTACTAAGTACTAACTCTTCTCGCCAAACATTAAACCAAAGTTTCCATTAGACAAGATAAATAAGACATATTAACAAGTATATCAAACCAATGTAAAACTAAAATCAATGCAATAATAACCGGAAATCAATCCTTACAAGGTAGAGATACACGAGAGCCACTAAGTAAGCAATTGGATGGCAGCAATTAAACTTGGACAGCACAAATAGCAGCAGCAACACAATCCCCACATGGTGTACTATCGACACATCTGTAACAGCCATCTCTTCCGAATTTCTTCAAACACCTTCACTTCATCAACCTCTAATCCCCACCTATAAAAATTCCACCTTTTTCAACCTCAAGATCAATACAAAAACCTAATCAAAACAGGCAAAAAACATTAAGAGAATTCGCCAACCGGGCAATCGGGTATCGATCACAATCTGACAAAACTGTGAAGTAAAATTGAACGAGTTAGAATTTTATTTGGGGGTGGTTAGAAAAAATCTGTAGATGTTTGACCTGCGGTTTCAACAGCTTGCGATATGCGTGGGGACAAGAACAGTCGCTTTCTGAGTAGTTGCTTTTCGTTGAATACTCCTTGTTGTTCGTCGACCAGGACCGCAACTAAGTGAAACGTGAATTGAAGCGTGACACCCACTTGTGTAGAAAAACAAAATGAGATGAATTCGGTTGGAATTGAATGGGGAATTGTTGCTGATTGGATAAATATTGAAACTTTAAACCGGCCTGATTGAGGATCGTGAAATCGGATGGTGATGTCGCCGGAGCAGAGGTCGTTTAAGATTTCAGAATGCGCGAAAGAGTATTGGAAAAATACCTGAATTTTGTACGATTTCCCAAACATTCAATTTATGTCATATTTATAATTAGTTTAATTAGGAAACAATCAATAATTTGTGAAATCATTGGACATTATCTCAATCGTTGATTTCTAATCATGCAACAGATGAGATTTAAAATAAAAAAACCCTCCAAATCCAACCGTCCCGTATTTTTCGCAAATCCAACCGCCAGATTAATTAAATCAACATTAGAACATAAATAGATAATTTTAATAATATAGTTTTTAAAACATTTGCAACATTCAAGAACATAAATAGGATGACTGAATGTTAAACGGCTTCTTCTTATACGATCAATAATGCAATGAAACATGAAAAAGTATCGGTAAAACATTAAATCAGTCTTTTAAAGAAAATAAAATGAATAATATTAAATTTTGTTGTGTTGAAAAGTACTCAATTTTGATTGCAGTTTTGGAAGTAACACATATTCAAAGTGGTTCAACTTTTTGAATAGACCTTATAATTTTTCATTGTTTTAGTTAAATTTTGATTACTTCCTTCTTATGTTCCGAATTTGAGAAACGTATTTGAATAGGATTCAGATCACATGCATCAAAAGTTATTTACTGTGAGACAAAACATCATAGTTTTGTTAAAAGGTTCACTCAACATTCCCTAAGATTTTAGTAAATATCATCAAAACTACGTTGTTTTGGTTCTCGCAGCAAATTGCTGTGTAGCATCGGATTCCGGATCGTTTGAATATTAAAATGGAAACTGATATCATTTTAATTATAACTTACATTTAGCACAATCGAATAAAAAGTTATTTTTATTTGCATTTACTTGTTGAGTCAAAAAAACAAGAAGAGTCCCAACCACAATTCCCATCTTCCACCGCCGCCAACGCCTCCTCTTTCTGACTCTCAGATCCCAAATTCACGCTCTTTTCTTCACCCACTGAAAATAAGCAAACCCCAGGTCACAAAGATTGAACCTTCCTTCGTTTCCAATCCCACAATCTGAGCTGGAAGTTTGTTATGGATTATTTTTCTTCTGCTGATTTTGAGCCTTTTTTGTAGCTACTTGACAGGTCCCACTTTAACACTCATTGGGATCTTTGATTCCCACACATAATGCAAAGATGACAAGGTTTGTGGGAGCCATTCCAGCTAATCTTAGCATCGACGTCTTGTTGAAGAAAAGTCTTCATTCCCATTTGAAGTCGTCTTTCTTAGTCTTTATCCAAAGCTTTGGTTTTGATAACCATTTATATATGTGTGCATCTTTTTCATTACTTACACACCGCTCTGCAATTTGAGCTATTAACTTAAAGCTAGAAGATGAATCAATCAGAAGGTTACCAGAAGGGATTCGTTGATCCGGAACAGCCACCGCACGTTGAGCAACCAAGAGCTACATATGCCCCTCCTCCTCCAGGAGCTCCAGTTTACGCCCCTGGTATGCATATATGTTACCCTTTTTATAGATATGTATATCAGCACAATTGTAATCCAGTTAGCTGTAAAAATCGGACTTTTGAACCTTATATCGCGCTTTTGAAGAAAAATATGCTGAATTTGGTTTATGTCAGGTATTGAAGTGGTTCAAGCAACTCCTGTAAGAGAGCCACTTCCTTGCTGTGGACTTGGCTTTGGATGGACCTTGTAAGTATTTCTGATGCTCGCTTTCTTTGATTTTCCAAACAAGCGTGACCTTGTTTGTTTTGAAACTTATGCTGATGTTAACAATTCTTGAAGATTCATATTGGGTTTCTTCCTCACAATCCCTTGGTACGCCGGAGCAGTGTTACTGATTTATGTCCAACGTAAAAAGGACTACAGAGAGAGGCCTGGCTGTATTGCTTGCTTAATTGGGGTGACTAAACTTCTTTCATTTTTAATATTCCATACTTTTGTTCCATGAAACAACGGCGCTTTTTTCTCATATCCTAACCTTTTGTCTTGTTGTTCAGGCTATTCTCATCACAATCGCTATCATCCTTCAACTGACAGGGGTGTGGAAACTCACATACTAGTAATATTCCAACCTTGAGTATTCACGTTATTGGCAAACGAACTTCCCAGGCGTGCGAAAAATTATGTTTGGGTTGTAAAATCTTAATCACTTGTTGTACTTTGTTATGGAACCAGTTATGCATCAAAAATTAGTGTTTAATTGGTGATATATGATCAGTTATTTAACCTGAGATGACAAAGTTTCCTCTGTTGTTACCTTAGCTTTTATTCAATCTTGCAACTTTTGAAAGAAGCTATCAACAATGACACTCAATCAAAAACATTGACTCTCATAAACCTTACTCGGGACAACTAGGTTTATAATGGTTCGGATTGGATGTTTCGGTCGGGTCATTACATTGGATAATTGTACCAAAGTTCTTTTTTTTTAATTTCCAGCCATATTCACAAACTTGAAATGGAAGAAATGGTGAAAAAGTCCAAGCATGAAGCAACTGGGTTCTTGGCTTTTTGTAGTAGACCCAACGACAAAGACCTGTCATTGTCATCAATAAGTGAACCCACACGACAGAAACCAAAGGATTGCTCTAAAAAGTCATGCACTCGTGCTCCATCTGTTAATCAAGTATATCATTTGTTTGACAGTTTCAAACACTAATCTAAGGTTGTAGTCTCTAGCAAGTTATAAGCGCTACGCAGCTTAAGTTTGAATCTTCTTCCAATGCGATTGAAACTTTATCTAATAAAATAGCACAACTGCATGCAGTGGACTTGAAGGTTGAACCATCCTTGCACAATTTTAAGACAAGTCAACTTTGGTTAACTATCAAACTTGCATTAAATTCATTAGCATTTTCAATTACTTTTAGACTAGTATGTTAGAAAAGAACATGCCAATTCAAATCTCTCGCTGCTGCCCATATCCATCTCAATGACAGGTAGACATGTCTTCATAGGATCGCGTTCAATTACGACCCCCATTAAAGGGTGCGATCCCTGCGACCCCCTTATGAGACCGTTGTATCAAATTGATCCAACGGTCCTAATTTTACACTTTATTAGTTTTGTCTTTTAGTGCACGTTTTTTTGTCTTTTAGCGAGTGCAAAAATGCAGACTCGAATGTGCATATAGTTGAGTAAAAAATGCAGATAGTTGAAAATGCAATATGCACGTTTGCAAGGGGGTCGCAAAGGAACCGAACCCTGTCTTCATATGTTGTTTTTAGAGTTAGATACAGATGACCACCCGCATAATAGACAATATTTCACACCACCACCTCTATATTGTAATATTACATTCGACCACCTTTATAATCACTAACGTTACCAAAGGACCACCTCAGTTAACGGAGAGGTGGTTAAATGGAAACCAAATTGATTATAAAGGTGGTGAAGTGGACACATATTTATTATAGAGGTGGGGTACTATAATAAAAATACTATTATTATATTAAAAATTTAATATATTTAACGGAAAATTTGACGGAACAGTGATAGGTGGTTGTTTGAGAACGTCAAATGTTATACGGGTGGTCGAATGTAATATTACAATATAAGGGTGGTGGCGTGGAATATGACCTATTATGAGGGTGGTTTTTCGTTATTAACCCTTGTTTTTAAAACAAAAATCACTACTTTACTTATTAATTCTGTGCGGTCAGTGTTATTTAAAACGAGCTAAATTATGTAAAGAATTCAAATAATACTATATAAAGTGTAACAATAATCAAAATATAAAAATTAGAAAAACACGTTACGATGTTATTTTTACACTTGATATATTTGCATATTGAATTATTGAACCAACAAAATATAGGGTATTTCTTAATTTGGGATATGATTTCAATCGATTGGGTATACGAAAGTTCATTCGTTTTTGGTTTACAAAATAAATTTTCATTGTAAAAATCTTTGACACCCTAAAGTTTGTGACTTGACTAATATTCGCACAGTCGGTGGATCGCTCATTGCCAGCTGCTCTCATTCGGTCCCTCACGCGGCTCTTCCGCAAGTCCCTCCATGACTGTCTATTATTGCCTCAACTCTATTTAATCTCTAATCAATCTTCTCGTGCTTCTTTCTAATCTGGGGTTGATCTGATCTCAATTGTAAGTTTCATGTTGCTTGATTTTGGGTCATTGTATGTCATTTTGTGATCTGGGTTGTCGTTGGATCTAGTGGTTTGTGGTTAAAGTTATGATCTTTTTGGTTTCTGAATCTGATTGTGGATGTGCTTGTTGGTTCGTTGTTTGATGGCGTTGTAGATCCAGTTTGATCTGATTTGTGATTTTGGATCTCTGATAATGATTTGAAACTGAGTTTGTTGACACTCTCTGGACCTGAGTGCTTTAGAGATCTTACTTTGCAGATGTTCCATTAGATAGATGTATTCTCATTATGTTGATTTGATAATGTGTGTGATTTTATTTGACATTTGGATCCAAAATAAGAATCTGTTATTAGCTGTCTGGTTGTAACACATTTCCAAATTATTGATCTTGTTCGTATTTGATGGGAATACATACATTGTTAATGGCTTTCATTTACAATGCATTTGGGGGTCAGGATCAAATTGATGTTGTGATCAGATCTGATCTTGATTTGCCTTTTTGACTTTTGTAGAGAGTTGAGTTTCTCGATATGTCGGCCTACGTTCCGAAGAACATTTTGATCACGGGGGCGGCTGGATTCATCGCCTCCCATGTCGCTAACAGGCTAATACGGGACCATCCCGAGTACAAGATTGTAGTGCTTGACAAGCTTGACTACTGCTCAAATTTGAAAAACCTTGATCCCTCAAGGTCATCTCCCAATTTCAAGTTTGTGAAGGGAGACATTGCGAGCGCTGACCTTGTCAACTATTTGCTCATAGCTGAAAATATCGACACAATTATGCATTTTGCTGCACAGACTCATGTCGATAACTCTTTTGGCAATAGCTTTGAGTTTACTAAGAACAATATCTACGGAACTCATGTCCTCTTGGAAGCATGTAAAGTCACGTCTGGCCAGATCCGGAGGTTTATTCATGTGAGTACGGATGAAGTGTATGGAGAAACTGACGAGGATGCTGTTGTAGGGAATCACGAAGCCTCTCAGCTTTTACCAACTAATCCTTACTCTGCAACAAAAGCTGGCGCTGAAATGCTTGTTATGGCTTATGGTAGGTCGTATGGTTTGCCTGTTATAACTACTAGGGGGAATAACGTTTATGGCCCGAATCAGTTTCCTGAAAAGCTGATTCCAAAGTTCATCCTCTTGGCTATGAGAGGACAAAAACTTCCAATCCATGGCGACGGGTCTAATGTCCGAAGTTATCTTTATTGTGAGGATGTTGCAGAGGCTTTTGATGTTGTTCTTCACAAGGGAGTTGTTGGGCATGTATACAATATCGGAACAAAGAGGGAAAGAAGAGTTACTGATGTGGCGAGAGATATATGCAAGCTTTTCTCAATGGACCCAGAGACTTCTATCGAATATGTAGACAATAGGCCATTTAATGATCAGAGGTATTTTCTTGATGATCAAAAGCTGAAAGAGATAGGTTGGCAGGAGCGGACAGTGTGGGAAGATGGTTTGATAAAAACCATTGAATGGTACAAAAAGAATCCTGATTTTTGGGGAGATGTGTCTGGGGCTTTGCTACCTCACCCAAGGATGCTAATGATGCCTGGTGATTACAACTCTTCACAATCTCAAGCCGTGATAGCCCCATCCAGCACCCCAGTTGCCAAGTCTTTGCCTGGAAAGTCAGATGCTGAAAAGTCTCCTTTTAAATTCTTGATCTATGGACGAACTGGATGGATTGGAGGTTTACTTGGTGAGATATGCACTAAGCAAGGAATTCCATATGAATATGGAAAAGGGAGACTTGAGGATCGCTCGTCGATCATAGCTGATATCAAGACTGTCAAACCAACTCATGTCTTCAATGCTGCTGGTGTCACCGGCAGGCCTAATGTTGATTGGTGCGAAACTCATAAGGTGGAAACCATTCGCGCTAATGTCGCTGGAACCTTGACCTTAGCTGATGTTTGCGCACAGCACGGGCTGCTTGTTGTGAACTTTGCCACTGGATGTATCTTTGAGTACGATGCCACACACCCTGAGGGTTCGGGCATTGGGTTTAAGGAGGAAGACACACCTAACTTCATTGGTTCTTTCTATTCTAAAACAAAGGCCATGGTACATTTTATTTTAAACTATTTTTTTGCCGTGGCATAATATATTTTGATTTAATCTAATTAGCTTTTTTGTGTTATTACATCAGGTTGAAGAGCTGCTGAAAGAATACGATAATGTTTGCACACTAAGAGTCAGAATGCCGATTTCATCAGATCTCAGCAACCCACGCAACTTCATCACGAAGATCTCACGCTACAACAAAGTTGTAAATATTCCAAACAGCATGACAGTCTTGGACGAACTTCTCCCAATTGCAGTCGAAATGGCAAAGAGGAACCTTAGAGGCATATGGAACTTCACAAACCCTGGTGTTGTAAGCCACAATGAAATTCTCGAGATGTACAAGAAATACATAGACCCTGAATTCAAGTACACCAACTTCACACTGGAAGAGCAAGCCAAGGTCATTGTTGCTCCCCGAAGCAACAACGAGTTAGACGCGTCTAAGTTGAAAAACGAGTTCCCTGAACTTCTCTCGATAAAGGATTCAATAATCAAGTATGTCTTCGAGCCCAACAGGAAAACTCCAGCGGAGTAGTACTCCAGTCATTATAGAGATCAGGCTGACCTCGTTTTTTGTGTTTCCGTGCTACTACAGTACTTTTCCGAAGTTCCATTATTTCTTTGACATTCTTGATCCATCCTTGACTTCATATTAATCATTTTAGCATGTTTTCCTGATGAAGTTTGTGCCTCATGTATGTCTTTTATGACAACTTTGTATGTCAGAAAACTTTATATGCCAGAAATTCATATTACAGTTTGTTAAATGTAAAATCTTCAGCTTCAGGTTCACTTTGCAGGACCTATCTGCCAAATTCTGGAAAGCTAAGAGCAAGAAATTTGAATCTTGAGAAGCTGCAAAGTGTTTTAACTACTCTAAAATGACACTGTAAATATAAAAAAATGATACCAAAATTGCTGAATTCTCATTCTGACAACAAAATCAACAAATCCCAGATGACTAACGGTTACATATTTCTACTCAATCACCAAAAGATCAAAGCTTTCAGGCAAGTCTCCAAAAGATCACAACACCTTTACTCTTCAATTGGGCAGCAAGTTATTTGGGCTTAAAAGTTTCAACTGACGATTTTACCCTTCCCCGCTGCGTTGTAGTTAAAGACGAGACACAAGGCCAAAGCTATGCACTGCGCACGGCGATTCGAGATCTACGGAGCAAGAGAGAAAGAGCGGTTGAAGCCACAGGAGCGAAGAGGTGAGGCTGGATCCTCCGGAAATATGTTTCTGAATCTTTATATGTGTTTTTAACGATGCATTTGACTCTTTGATGTGTTGTTGGAGATGAAAGATAGATCTTTATTAGCCATTTAGGATGTTAATGATTCTTGGTTGATTCTTCGGTTATTTTTTTGATGGGTGTGAAGGGAAATCTCTTCCAGGTGCCTCAAGATGTACTTGATGTGTTCAGGGATGAATTTACGGTTTGTACAAACTTGGGATTTAAGATAGAAAATAATGGATGTGGATTTATGTTTCAATAAGCATCACAGCTTTTTTTGGATGTTAGATTGAATATTTCCTTGAGCGTTGTAAACATAGGATTGTAGATTGTAATATGGCGGAAATGTTTTTTTATCTTATATTGTGTCTGATGAGGTGTTGAAATGTTTGGCCTTTGGGGTGCTGAAGATATGTTTTATTTTAGTGGATTTTTATGATATTTGTGTGAAGAGATTATATTCTACAGATCATGCGAATTGGCAATCCTTGTTTGGCTATTATGTTGTGGTATTTTGTTGGTGGAACCGTGGAAGCATGTGATGTATGAAGAATTGAACAACTTTGAGTATTAGTTTGGAACTGAGAGTTATATTATTAGATTTTGTTAGACTTGTTATGAATGAATGCATGAAGCTATCCTTTTTGTGAAAGATGTGTGTTCAAGTCAAGTAATGGCTACTATAATGTTTTTAGGTTGAGATCGCAGGATGGCTGGGGGTAGAGTTGTGCATGCCACCCTAAAGGGACCAAGTGTTATAAAGGAGATAGCAATCGGGATTGTGCTTGGACTGGGTGCTGGTTCCCTCTGGAAGATGCATCACTGGAATGAGCAAAGGAAAGTGAGGGCATTCTACGACATGCTTGACCGAGGTGAAATCAGCGTTGTCGTGGAGGAATAAGTTTTTTAACCGTCTAACTATAAATAAAAATTGTTGCTTTGATCAACACATTTTTTGAACTCAAAGTGGGATCTCCCATGTTGAGAGATACTCGAATAAGCTAGCTTCCATTGTTTGATTTGATCAAGTGTAAGCCCAATATTTTTTCAATGTAAAAGATATATTTCTCAACCATATCAAAATTCGATTGTTTATCGCCTTGGCATGTCTTAATCCATTTCCATAGGTTGCGGTTGCTTTTGGAGCTTTTGGTCACCAAAGCCTGAGCAATCAGAATCTCAAACATATCAAAATTCGATTGTTTTTGGTGCATGTTTAGAATCTCATTTCATGTTGTTGAATTTGTATGGATTAACAACTTGTTGGCAAAAGTCACCAAAGCCTGAGCAAGCAGACTGGGTGCTCAAAATTAAATACCACTCAGTAGGCTCATTGTAAGTGTTACACTGTTATCAGCCAGCTTTAGAAACCTGAAAATCTTTTACAAAATATTGTAAAAACATGGGTTAAGAACTTGGTATGGTGACGATCTCAACTTCAACTGTATTCTGGTGCATGTTTATCTAAGAACGCTTGGGCCAAATTGCTGAAGCTTACAGCAACAGCTCCTGCTGCGGCATACCTTTTGATGGCATCTACGACTTCTGGTTTTAGAATCTCCTCTTTGTTAGATTCATTGCAAGAAAATAAAGAGAGCCCAGAGCGTAATTTACCTGTGGATAAAATTTGATTGATGAGGCTAAAATTAAAAGTCAGAGTAGTGCCTTCGTTGACTATATATTAAGAGTAGCAACTTACAGTGTTTGTAATTGGACTTGATAAGCATTTAATAATAAGAGGAACACCGCCACACTGAGTGACAACCACTGCATTCCTTGCATCTACAAACAAAACTAATTTCAACAATTGGTATCTAAATGATCCTAAACAGGACAATGCTTAATCCATAGATCACTCACTACTTACCAGCGCAAGCATTGCAGATGCCCCCGATTCCAAATTCCACTAGCTTCTCATTAGGTTCAGTAATACAGTCGATAAAAAGTTCCAAGACATTAAGCTGCAAAGTTATTTCGAAGACAGAAAACAAATGTTGTTACCCCTCAGCATAAAAATAAATAAAAATCACCATAACAGATAACACATATGGAAGGATGTTCCCCCAACCTGCCGCAAGAATGCAAAGTTGTATGGATCATAAGCAAAATTAGCCAAATTAGCAGCTATTTTCACCTTCAGTCCTGCATCAACAAAACACCCATTTAAGGTTTTTAACAACTGGATTACAATATCAGCTATGGAACCCTAAGTTTGAAATTTATCCATACCATCATCAGTAGCATTTTGAAATTGGCTGACCAACTCCTGCAACAAAAACAAACATAACATTAGAAATTCAAAACTCAAAGACTGAATCAAAGACTGAATCTTGGAGTTGGTCAGTTGCATCGAACCTGAAGATACTGCAATCTGGGAGTGCCGTTTCTTCCAGTCCGCTCCTCTTGGCGCCGATCGTTGGTGAACATAATGATCCAGATCTCCAAATCAGTTCAGGGATGTGTTTGTAATAATACCAAGTACAGGGGCCTGTTTATAATAATTGAAACTTATTATTCCATGATTTCCATTCCATCAGTTCATGGGTCATGAATTGGTTCAGTCTTTATCGGTTCAGACTGGACCGACCATCTGCAAAGGTTGTAAGTTTCACAATATGAGGAGAGGTGGTGGTCTGAATCGGGTGTTTTCTTTTAAGGATGAAGCAATATGAAATCTCATAATATATGGAGCAGCAAAAGTGGGAGAATTTTGAAAACTACTTGTGGGACGGAGGGAGTGATTAGTTTGATTAGGAATGTTCTCATTCTGTTCTTTACAGGCGTGGCATGCATAGGTACAAAGGTTCTTGTCAGGGATTGCTGGTGTTGATTGATGCTGATCATTTTCGCAACTCTATTTAAGGAGGTGACATTACATGGAAAAGGAAGCCACCTTAGAAAAAGGCGTGCGTCACTGAATCCAAACAAACAAATTTTGACCAGTTGTTTACAATATCAACATTCAAGTTTCATGAGAATGTGTTATGTTACAAGCTGAAGGAAACAAGAGAATCAAGGCAACTGGAAGAGTAGGAGCATTCATGACTGCGTTGAAACTCGAAAAGGATCAAAGTAAAAGTTACTCACAGCTCTATTTAAGGAGTTTAAATGCTCTATTCGACTATTCCACCCCAGATACCAACTTAAAACCTGTTCTACTAGGATTTACAAAACTTAGCACACTGATATCAAAACCCTAATAACCAAGTATCAGAAAGTTAAGGCAATCCTATCCTCAACTCCAAAAAGTATCAACTTTAAAAACAACATTTAGCCAAAACAATGCTGCAAAGCCATGACCTTAAACATACATTGACATTGAATTACCTAGCTTGATGCAATGGCAGGTACAGATATCTAAAAAACTTGCAACTTTATATGTCGAAAACAAGTAATTTCATAAACCAAACAGTAATAAGTTCCGCATAAAACTATGCTGAATCCAAAGACACATTTCAATGTACTTTCAAAAGCATTTAGAGTACCACAACATCAACTAAATGGTAAAATGACAATGCAAAACATCTCAAAACCTAAGCTTGGAAAAGAACCACCTGTTCTTCCCAGTCTTAAACCTCTCCTCAAACTTCGCTTTCGCTTCCTTAGCAGCAGTCACCTTCTTATCCCTACTCTGCAGCACATCAGGTGTCACCACTTCCTTCAAATCCACATCAAGTGTGTACCTTGTTGGCATAATGTGACTGTAATTAACCAGCTTCAGAAACACCTTCACGCGAGACTTCTTAGCTTGCTTCTTCTGCGAGTCCTTTCGGATCACTTTCTTTGGGTACTTGGAGATTCCGGCAACCAGGCAGTGGCCGTAGGGGCGGTCACGTGTGCCATCGTCGAAGGAGCGGACGATCACTCCTTTACGGCCAGCGTAACGTCCCTGCAATACAATTACGGCTTTGCCTGGTTTGAGAAATTTCACCATTCTCGGCGGCTGATGGATATTTGCAGATGCAGAGGATTTAGGGTTTTGGTGCAACACAGAGTGAAGAAGAACGATATGTTTATATAGTTCTCGGTTTATGGGCTTTTGCTTCCGGCCCAATTATATCTTCATTACGAATATGAGTTTGGGCATTTGCTTCCGGCTCAATTTCTGATATGATCATGAGTATGTGATTATTGAATTCAAGAGATTGAAATAAGTAAAATATTAGTTTAATGTAACAAAAAAGTATAATATTTGAATCGTTAATTTGATTAATTTAATAATTTTTAAAAATAGGGGTTGCTAGAATGGGAAGATTTCTTGCTTTTATTGGTTGAATTATTTGAATCAGCGATTGAAATAATGTCTTAAAATTTATACATCTTTGACTGTCCTCCTTGATTTTATGAAATTTATAATCTAATGTGTTATGAACTTATTCACGTGTCTCCTCTTAATAAAAATACACAATAATTACATGTAAATGTTGCTCAAGATATATTTTCCATTGAATTCTGTGATACAAATAAATTAATACATCAGATGGGGCATTTTGCCAAATAACTACTTATTCCTTATGAAAAAAACCAAAGTAAAGGCTACCAGCAAAACTTGGCGCCTAGTCTAAACAAGACACACTTGGAATAGTTGAAATGGCCTGTCCATGGACATTGTTGCAGTATGCAAAATTCTTATCACCATCGTCACTTTGAATGTTCACATGGTCGAGCATTGTGTCCATACAACCAGGTCCGACGCTGCTGCAGTTCAGTGTGATGGCTGCCTGAGTTGGACTTGTTCCTTGAAAGTTGATAAATTTCACATCTTCAATCTCTAGACTTGTTTCCACCTGAATTGAACAAGGCATGTTGTTATTAATTAGGTCGATATATAAATACATATAGGGGAAGTATCATGTGGAACCCCCCTTTCCATGGATCCATGGATCCCCCTTCATTACCGTTGATTGCATTTTTTGTGTGCACCAGATTGTGCCACGTGTTTGTATTTTTGAAATGCACACGTGAAATGCACATGACAAATGCACACGTGAGTTGCACATGCTCATTAATGCGCTGGCACAATCTGGTGCGTTCAAAATGCAAACAGTAAATGCAATCAACGGATGCAAAGAGGGATCCATGGATCCATGAAAAGGTGGGGTTCCACATGATACTTTCTCAATATATATATGTTGCTAAATTTGTTTTCACTAACTGATTGATCGCAATTTTTCTCAGGACAATAGTGTTGGTCGATGATGATCGGTTTTCTTGCATTATCCAATCCTATGTTGATGTATTTGATTCGTTTAACGTAGCCTTTTCCTCCCTGTACGTTAAAGTGATGAAACATTAATGTTGATTATATGTAGAAGATATTTTTTGTTTACTTTGAGAATATTACGTACCCTCCATGTTTTGATCCTTGCAGCATTCTGAACATTTGAAAAATTACAGTTTTGGACGATAACGTCTTCGACGGTCTCGGTACTTCCATCTTTTCCTAAGCTCCCAATACTAGGAACATTTTAAAAACACACATGAATTAGTTAGTGAGACGGTTAGGGTTTTGTGTTAGCTAGGGTCTGTCAATGAGGGTTTTTCATTTATGAACAAACCTAATGCCATGACCAGGGCCGCAATGGACTGTGTCAACAGTCAGGTTCTTAACACCATTGTTAACAGCAATGCAATCATCTCCTGTATATCAAATGTTGAACTTTGTTAGGGCTTCAAAAATATAGGTAGTTATTGTAATTAAAAACATGTAAAATAATTAGTTTACCTGTTCCAATAAATGAGTTCTGAATCACTACATTTTCAGAACTTGAGATATCAATTCCATCTGTGTTTGGACTGTCTGCCGGAGCCTTGATATGAAGGTCAGAAATTGTAGCTCCATCACATCCTGTGATTGAGAAATGATTTCTTATGCTATTCACACTTTTTACGCCACTTAGGTTAAGATTTGTACATTTTCGGAAGCGGACACCCTACATTGAAACACATGTATAGACCAAAAATGTCAAGAAAAGTTGTCCAACAATCTTGTCTGATTTACATACGTAAAGTTTAATGTACAAGAAAATGATATTACGGTTGGTTTGTCACAGCCCGAGTAGGAAATAAGTTCCATATCCTCATTAAGATATTCTGTTTCGAACAAGGCTCCACCCCACCAAGAGGCACCTTGGCCGTCGAAACCTCCTGATCCGTCCACAACTAGATGATCAACGAATGAGAAGACTAACCATTGGTCTGCACACTTTGTCCAATCTTCCTTCTTTGGTGCCATCAAGGTTCCATCAAGCTACACTCAATGTGATTCATTAAAGGTAAATATATGTCAAAAATGGAAAATTCGATGTGCTACCTCATTTATAAATGAAATAAAAATCATTTTTAATCTTAATATAAGATACATATGATTTTTCATTAATCATATTATTTTGTTACAAATTAATTATTTTTCAACTGACCTGAATGTGAACACTAGGTGCTTTACAAGGCCCGTCAAAAGCAACAGGCTTTAGTAAGAAGTTCCCTTCCGGTATAATTAAGGTAGGGGATCCTTCATTTGACTCGCAGAAGGCTTCCCACGCTTTTAAGAATGCCTACATATGATCGAAAACTGGGTTTAACCATGCAAATTAGAATGTAAAAAAATTAAAATAAAGTTTTTGATAATTCGTATATTAATTGTGTACAGAAATCTTACGGAACTGTCATCGGTCTGACCATCTCCAACTGCACCAAATTTTTTACATCAAGTTGTGCCTTAATTGTTAGACAACTTATAGAGATCAAGCAAATTACAAGAACTAGCCTTCTAGCACTGAATCCCTGCAAATGACAAGAAAGTAAGTACAATGACATTTGCCAAAGGAAATTCAGAAACTATCATACAATAATCGATGCTAGAAATAATTTTTCTCACCATACTGATTTTTTCTAAATCGATGATGCTGAAAACAATGTCGTATACTAACTGTAAACTGACTATGATTTATATAGGTGATTGTGGATGAGCACGTTTCAGTTGAAATGTAAAATTAGTATGAGAAATTGATTGTTTTCCTTGAATAGGTTGATCATAAGCAAAAGAGAATACATCTATTTTTGTCAAAATGTATATGGCTAGAAATGTTGATAAAGATAATTCCAATACAATGCAATACTTATTCTATAAATGAATGAAATGAAGAGGAGAAGTATTTCAACTTGAATTTTCAATTTTCTTACTAAAATCATACTTAACGGATTCTCGATGCATCTTCCTTATTTGTATAGATGGAAGATGAGGATGAAGAATGAGAATCTATCTGTTTAAACGTAGCCGTTTTGAATCCATAGTGAAAATGACTAAAATATTTTTATACAAAAATAATACAAGGATCATTGCCAACATTAGGCTATAATACAACGCTTCTGACAGATATTTATGATTTTGAATTCGATAAATTGTTTTTAGTCACGAAGATCTGGGAATGATTTTGACTTCAAATAAAATACATGCATGGTTAACTATTTCAAACATGCTTCTTATAAGAATTTAAATTATCATTGAAAAGGATGCAAATATTTAATAAATTAAATAAGACTAGTAAAAATAGTAATCCCTTCACAATTATTTTTGCCTATTAATTAGTTTATAAAATTTGAAGTAATATTAAATGAATATTAAAAATGGTATTATGGGAAAGAAAATCTGATTTCAATCAAAATAACCATCAATAAAGGGTTTAGGTTTTAAATATAACTAGTAATCGATGCACAATAAATTTGTGCATATAAAATTCAATTGTTTTTTATTTATATTATATGTTAATCTTTTGTTTTTATTTGATTTTGATTTTGTTTAATTAATAGAAGGGTAAATTTGGAAAGAAAAAAATGGTTTCAGCTCAATAACCGCTAATAGGAGGTCTTGTGTTTTAAATATAGTATAGATATAGATAATAATATTTAATGTCTTGATGCAATGCACATAATTGTTGAATTCCCAGAACTACAACATTTGGTAAATAACGTTAAAAGGATACGCCTTTTCTGAATCTATTTCATGAAAAAAAATATTTTTTAATAATTTTAAATTGCAGAGCTTAAAATATTTAAGTTTAAATGACAGACGTTTGTGGTCTTATGCAACAACGTAAGTTGAATATAGGAATAAAAACTCTTCTTTGGAAGAAACTCAAAAACCAAAAGTGTTGTAATGCAAAAAAGACCATGAAAACTCTTATTAAATTGATATATACAGCATTGGGTAATGACCATAAAAAGCTTCATCAAGTATTTAAGTTTACATGGCTTGTGCCTTAGGAGTGCCCTAGGAACCGAAGAGAAAAATGCCGGATGCACCGATTATAAAATGTTCAGATATCAATAGTTCGAATATTATTCCAACGTACGAAATTGAAAATCGATGCATTTAGGAAAACTCTTGTAAAGTATTAAATTGCCTCTTTGAACAAGATTTTTATTTTTTATTTGAAGTTATGTTTTACAAAAAGAAATAATATGTAATTTTGTAACAGCTGGATTAGTTGACCGTCGTTGACCAACTATTTTGGACGTATTCACCACCCGCCTAATCATCGATTTGCGATGAGCGAGCGGAGCAAGCGTGATGGAATCGCCGTTCAAAGCCGATGTATTGAATGGGAAAGTGGCTCTCGTGACCGGTGGTGGATCCGGAATCGGTTTTGAAATCTGTACTCAATTCGGTAAACATGGAGCTTCGATTGCGATCATGGGTCGTCGTAAGAGCGTGCTTGATTCTGCTGTCTCCGCTCTTAAAGCCCTTGGAATTCCTGTACGTATATTTAATTCCTTTGTCATTCGATTATTTGTTTGAAATTAGGGTTTCGGAAGTCGGAGGAGATTTCTGTTTGGTGTTTTGTGCTGTTAGAATTTGATGACTTGAAATCGGGAACTGTGTTTTTGTTTTCAGTGATTCAAATTTTGTTCTTGGATTATGTAGTTAGAATTTTTTTTAAAGCTGATTTGGCTTGTTCAACATGTATTGGAATTCTGAGGTATGAGTGTTCATAAAGTGAAAATCCCGTCAAGAAAGTTGATAGTGATTTGCTGTTATTTATGCTACACTGCTATGGATTTTGGAATCCTCGGTATTTTTCCATTTTTACTTTCGTGTACATGCATTAGTTGTCAGTAACAAGTATTGCTTATATTTATTTCCATAAAAGTATCTGTGTCTTAAGCTGTTTGGTTTTCAAATTTACTACGGAATATTGAAATACTTATGTGGGTGTGAGGGTGTTTGCCAGGATGTAGTTGCATGAATGACGTATATTGCCCAGGAAATGCAGTATTCTGAAATTATTTATAAAACGATAAATGTATGTTGTAAAGCATTGCTATTTTTTTCAGGCTGTTGGATTTGAAGGGGATGTTCGTAAACAAGAGGATGCCAAGCGTGTTGTGGAATCAACTGTTCAGCATTTTGGAAAGCTTGATATTCTTGTAAACAATGCTGCTGGCAATTTTTTAGCTTCAGCAGAAGATTTATCCCCAAATGGGTTTAGGACAGGTTGTCTCTATGTGTTATTGTCCTCCGATTTGAGTTTTTCTTTTTTAGTCTCACGGTATTAATAACCATGACGAGCCAAATTTAATTTGATTTCATTTGGAATTGTAGTGTTGGATATTGATTCTGTAGGCACATTCACAATGTGCCTTGAAGCACTCAAGTATTTGAAGAAAGGAGCCCCAGGAAGGAGCTCCTCCTCTAGTGGTGGGACAATATTGAGCATCAGTGCGACTCTGCATTACACTGCCTCGTGGTATCAGATCCACGTGTCTGCTGCTAAGGTTCTGCCAATGTACCATGCTTTAATTTTGAACACTCTGTGTGTAGAACTTGACTTTTTTGTTCCCAACAGGCTGCAGTTGATGCTACCACGAGAAATCTGGCCCTGGAATGGGGAACTGACTATGATATTAGAGTCAATGGGATTGCACCTGGACCCATCGGTGATACTACAGGCATGAGTAAGCTAGCACCTGATGAAATAACCAGCAAGGCAAGAGAGTCTATGCCGTTGTATAAACTTGGGGAAAAATGGGATATTGCGATGGCTGCTCTCTACCTTGCATCTGATGCTGGTGAGCTCAGAAACTCTGTTAGTTGGCAGTGCTTTTTCTTCTGCTTATGCACTTAGAGACAAAATCATCAGATGAATACTGCCATGAACCTTCTTTGGATCTTGTTTGTCATTTCATCATTACCAAACCACAACTAACCACCATTGTTTATGTTAATAGGAAAATTCATTAATGGAACTACTTTAATAGTTGATGGAGGACTCTGGCTAAGTCGCCCTCGCCACCTCCCTAAAGAACAAGTCAAGCAGCTCTCTCGAGTAGTTGAAAAGCGCTCGAGAACTACTCTTGTCGGGGTTCCCAATCCATCCAGCAAACTTTAAAATCAGCAACGCACCACATTTTTCGCAACAGCGAAATCAGACTCTCTATTGATTTTTTCGCTCTATGTGAATGAGTTGTCTGGATCTGTTAGTACCTAAAATACATTTCCTCCAACTTTATAGTGTGAAATGTCAATAATGGGGACAAGTTAAATGTTACACTTCTTTGACCGATAACTTTTATACTTTTTTGTTCTGCGAACTAACTTTCTGATGCAGATAGTGAGTCTTCAGTAGTCACATACTTCCTAAAAGAACAAAGAAGATCTAGAAATTCACCAGCAAAGTTTCATAGTTCAATGAATTGCAAAAAGGTATTCTGCTTTCAGTTTATACAATATGTTCCTTTCAATATCTAGAGTATGCATTTATTTATAAAACACAGAGTCTAAAAGTATTCGAATTCTAAATAGGAAGAATCATTGGAGTTCGAATTGTTGACGTCCTGAACCTTCTTACTGACATGGGCAGGCTCTTTGCTGGCATATTGTGAGAAGTCTACAGGATCAGGTATGTGAGGGGGCATTGCGCTTCTGACTAGAGCCCAATTCACTCCCTCAAAGAACGGGTGCTGCTTTATCTCTGTGGCACCTCTTTTGTAAGCAATTCTTTTTTGAGGTTCCTTTACCAGAAGGCCCTTTATGAGTTCCTTTGCATGCTTACTAATGTGTGGAGTATCAGGGAATTTAAGTGGTTGGCCTACGACATTAAACAAAGTTGCTTTGTTTCCAGCTCCCTTGAATGGAGTTATACCATGCAATAGTTCGTACAAAAATATGCCGAAAGTCCACCAGTCAACTGCGCTTCCGTGTCCTTCACCACGGATAATTTCTGGTGCCAGGTACTCATGTGTTCCAACAAATGACATAGATCTGACATTTGAGGGTTCAGCCATTAGTTCTGGCAGTGCCCCTCCCCCCAATTGATTAAAGTCTGATTTTAATTTTCGACTCTTCTTTGATGATGTCAGAATACGCGGGAAAAAAGAAGATGATGAGGCTGGCTGCATGCATCCTTGAACTGCTTGCTCATCATCTAAAATGCCACTGGTTGTTTGACTACCAGCAGTGGTGCCACCTTCGTGTACTGACGAGGATTTGACTAATGTTGGGCTTACGGAGCAGCGCAGTGATAAGTCAAAGTCAGACAACATAATGTGCCCCTCCTCTCTTACCAACACATTCTCAGGCTTCAAGTCCCGTACACAATGCCTAACATGTGAAGGTATTCGAGCGCCAGTAACACCTCAGACGCATAGAATCTAGCAGGGAATAAGTCAATCATCTGTTACCTTGAATTCAGTAACTCAACATTTCGATATTCAGGTTATCATATATTTATTCTAACAAGATATGGTATTTACTTACCTTGCAGCTTCTTCCGAGAAGTGTTTGTTGTGTTGCTTCTGCCGAAGTGAATGGAGATTGCCTCCACTGCAGAATTCCATAACCAAGCAGTAAAATTTATCAGTTTCAAAGTAACAGTACAGAGTGGGTAGAAATGGGTGGTCGAGCATCCTAGTATTTCCCTCTCAGTGTGAGCGCGGACCAACTTATTTCTGCTAACAAGCGAAGCTTTATCCATAACTTTCATGGCAAAAAAAGTGTTTGTGGATCGAAGTTCAACCAGATAGACACTCCCAATGTCACCATAACCAAGTCGTTTCAGAAGGCGGAAATGATCTAGACCGACCGGGGAGTCTCTGGCAAGGACTGAGTTAATTGCATCCCATCTAATATCTCCTCCTGTATGTGGTTTAAAAGGTGCACTCGTGTTACTATCTATGCTGTCACTTCGATTACTTCCCGGGCTAGGTTGTGGGCGTGAATTATTGTTCAAGGTGCTACCAGTCTTCTTAATCATTTCAGGCTTCCTCTGTTCAGGATTGATGCTCAAATTTGAGTAAGTTTTGGAGGAGAGAAATTCCTTTCGCCCCTTAGCACTTGGTGAGTCAATATTACCACCTCCCATTTGATCTGACCTTTTGGCTTCAAACAATGGATTCAAGCTTGAATTAGCAAAACCTTTCGTCCCCTGATCCGCATTGTCTCTATGTTCAGCTGATTCTTTTGGTGGCGATCTACGTCCCATCTGCACAAGAAACATAGGTTTCTATTAAGAGTAGCTGTGTTGTTTTTTCTGTCGAATCTTCTGGTTACACAACTGCAAGCGAGTAACAGAGTCGAAGGGAATAAATACCTTGGACGTATCTTGGCCTTTGACAGGCTCGTATGGGATTGATCCTTACAGCATCAGCAGCAAACCTGATTTTCTGACATTGTTACCAAGATAAGGAGAGGTATGAGTTATAACAACAGAATAATAAACAGCTCTCATGCATTCAACGTGCAAAGATGATTCAGAGAATCCCTACTGAAGAAATGCATGCATAGAAACATAGAAACATTCTACAGACTTTATTTAACTTTTGAACGTGAAAAGTGTAAGGAACAGACGTACTAAGAAGCGATTCAGGTGAAGGCATCGATGAAAGGCTGAACCATTGGATGTGAGAATGAATTGGGAATGATGGTTTTCAGGTGGTAGTAAGGGAAGAGAAAGTTGTGAAATGTATGGAAATGCTAAGGTGTCGGGAAATGGTGTTGATATTTAGATTGTAGATGATATTCATGGAGTATCAAATGCATCGTGTAGTTTAAGAATAGGGATTGATTTTTTGTGTACTTTAACTTGACAAAATAATTGTAATTAAGAAAAATCCAAAAGATATTAAACGTTAAATTGTACAACAGTAAAATTATCTGGTAAACGTAATTTGCTAAGCCTAGTTGTGCTTGCAAATAGGGCCCGGGGAGCTCGAATTAAAACATACTCAATCCGAGCCCAAAAGAGAGAATGCAGGGCTAAGGTGGTGAAAGTGAAAATCGAGTAGGAAAATTCATTAGTCAAAATTCATTAGTCAATCCGAGCCCAAAAGAGAGAATGAACTTCAAATTTGGAGGGAAGAATGACATGCATGCTGTTCCTTGTGGCCAATAATTGTCTTCCAATAATTTTTTCGATGGACCTTCTCGATTTGCTACATCAATAATTGATCTCAATTATTGCACATGGGTCCAAAAAAACTGGTGGCATAAAATAACATCAATCGTCCCTATTTTATTGGCGGCACAAATATTAAGAAATGATTAGCTATGAGACAATGAATGAGAAAAATAAGCAGATAATTTTGAAATAATGAATAGAACACTCAACTCATATAGAGATTGAGAAGCCTTATAACGTTGCTAAAATAAAATAAAACAACAATTATTTTGCCAATTATTAAGCAAATTATATATAAAAGTTCACTTTATTTATTTCACTCCGTACAATGAGTGACATGCAAAGAAACAAAATACTGAATCAAACACGACAATGGTGAAACCAAGGTCAGAAAAAGAAGCAAACTAAATGACTCTCGTTGGAACAACAATGAGAGGTGTTTTCTTATGCATAGTAACACCTCCTTCCTCCTCCATGCACACATCCTCTCTCTTCACTCCTTCAGGGAACTCCCAATCAAAGACATGTAACAAGTTTGCAACCACATATGTCACAGTGGTTGATCCCATTGCCATTCCCGGGCAGATTCTACGACCAGAAGCGAATGGAATGAGCTGAAAATGCCCTCCTTTGAACTCAACATCACTGTCTTCAAACCTCTCAGGGTAAAATTTATCAGGTTCAGTCCAGTAGGCTGGATCTCTCCCCACTGCCCATGCATTCACAATGATCCTTGTTTTCTCCAGCACATCGAATTTCTCCTTACCAATCTTCTTGACTTCATCGCCTCACGAGGAAGGAGCAATGGGGCTGATGGGTGCATTCTGAATATCTCCTTGACAATGCATTTGATGTATTTCAGTTGCTTGATGTCCAGCTCCTCTACTAAGCTTTTCTTTCCCACAACTGTTCGAACCTCATTTGTGGCCTTTTTCAACACATTTGGATGCATAAATATTTCAGACATTGCCCACACGATTGCCACAGACGTTGTGTCTATTCCACCTATGAATGTATCCTGTCCAATTTAAATTCATAATTAAGTTAGAGTTAAAAAGTCACAAACTCATACACTTTAACAACGAATGAAAAATGAATGTATACCATGAGAATGGACTTGACATGGTTCCTGGTCAGCTTGAACTCTCCCTCTCCTTCCCTAGAAAGTCTAAGTAGCACATCAACTAAGTCTTCACTTTCTGGCGGTGGCCTTTTGGGGTCAAGATGATCAGCAATAACCATCTCAAAATACCCATCAAGATCATTAAATCTTCTTTGTAACCGGGATCTGTATCCTGAAAGAACGTCAATGAATCGACCAACTTTATTAGGGTAGAAATCCTCAGCATTGAAAGAGTCTAGCATGTTCATGCACTCATCAATAACATCTTGAAACCTCTGGCCATTAAACTGAGTACCACCATAACTCTTTCCGAACGCTACTTGTCCAATTATTCCATCCACAGCGGTGAATATATGGTCGTTAAGATTTACAGCAGTGGAGGCCAGATTAGTGAGATTCTTAACCATTTTTTTCATTTCATCAACCCTAGCAGTCCATAAAGACTGCTCACGTTTCGCCTTGAGCATTTCATAGGAGAAGAGCTTCCTCATTTCAGTCCTGTAATGGCTTTGAGGAGCAAAGGCCACATCAAGGAATCCGTAAGAGAGTTTCTTAGGCCCTGGACACTCAGGCCTACTGCAGAAGTCAGCATCATGGGTTTGCATTACTTCTCTAGCAAAGTCGGCATTTGATATGATAAGAGTGGGAACACTTCCTAAGTGAAGAAGCATCGCCGGGCCATGTTTTTCAGAGAGTTTGAAGAGTGCTTGGTGAGGGTTTTTTCCAGCAAGATGGTGGAGGTGGCCAATGAGGGGCAGTTTTCGTGGACCTGGTGGGAGATTAAGTCCTTTGTTTTTAGAGTTATTCGGTTTGAGAATGAGCAAGATGATGATGGGAAGGAGGAGCAGGAGGGGGATTGATACCCATGTTGGTATCAGTGGATGAGCTATTGCCTCCCCAATGACACTCGACATCACTTCGCTGCTGTGTTGAATAACTCAATATGGTTTATTAGGGTGTTGTGGATGTGAGTGAGAGTAGAACTCCACGAACCATTCCAATTTATAGATTTTTTTATCGAATGTGTTTAATGACATGGGAATGAGTGAAGATATGGATGCTGGTAAAATATCTTTTTTCAATGGTCATGGAATTATTCGAGATTCAGCAGCTCCTCCAAATAAAGCGCTTATGTCAATAATAATTTAAATTTAGGGTAGAATATATCTTGCATTTATAACAATTATGCTTAACCGTTCGAGAAACCTTTCCATTATTTTCTTCTGTTGGATTCAAATGAAGTATTCGTCTACGTAGAGAAAGACACTATCAAACATGCATGTTGAATCACCAAGGTTTTCACAGATATATGTGGCAAGATATTTTTTATTAGAATTAATCAACCGTACAAGGATTCGACACTTGCCGGCTCATAAAGCAATGGAATGCAAATTTATCTACCAGCTGGGGTGACATTACAGTTGATAATTTGGCTTTGCTAACAAAATTATTGAAGTTAAAACTTAAATATTTATGATACACGTTCGGCATTTATTGAATGTCGTATTTCCTTTTTTGCTCCTAATTTTAGGTGTGACAAAAAATTGCAGATCAAAGCTATTTTGGTAAATTTAGATTTTTTATTTAAATATCATTGGATATGCAGACAATCTAGTAACAAATTAAATACTTTGTAAGTACGGATGATTGGTAGTTATGACTATTTCCATAACAGTTATAAATTGAGAAAAGCCTAATGCACTAGCAGTTGCTTCATATGGACGGTCCGAAAAAGACCAAATTGTCCCTATTTTTTCTTTTTTACACTGCTCGCTTCAAGGTATTTTGATAAATTCAATGGCAGTATCAAAATAGTCTGACACTTTCCACTCATTTATTGTCTCTAACGCCAGGTATCTCATTATGAAAGTTCGATATGCACCAACTCCTGATATTCCTAGCAAAACTCATTCTAATTACAGTATAATTAGTGTTTTTCCAATGTTCTTACTTCTGCCACATGATTGAACCCACGAGCAATGTGTTTTTTGTTGAAGTCATCAACCATCGTTGAAATACATTGTCGTCTTCGAATTATTGATGGGGACAACCTGCGTTGGTGGACCGGAGGGGGACCATTTCAAAAAAGTTAGGCAACAATAATACCATGTATGCCTATAAAAATAGGGTCCTTCAATCCTTGGCGTACGTATCTTTTCAATAATGCTGAGCAAACCAAAAAAATCAAGGCATGTTTGTACGTATACGTTTTTTTAGATGAGAATGCCCTGGTTGTGTAATAGGGTTTAATTTGATAGATGGTGTCACATGATAATACAATCACATTGTTCTAAAATTTATCTTGTATTCAAATTAAATGACAAATTCACGAACATGGATGTCACTCAAACTCCACGTATTTATCAACTTGGCATGTGAAATGTGATATTATTTGTCTACCGAGAACAAGATCATGAGCACGCTTCAGGAAACAATGCTACCAAGTCCTCATCAAAGAATATGCCTTTACGTATGGATTTCAACCAAACAGACCAGACTGTAAGATAATATACTGGATGATTGGAATATGGTGAATTTGATGCCAATTGGATCGCTTGTCCATATGGTGAGGGAATGAGATTTCAAGCTACGGTTATTTGCAGCGTATCTAAAATGACGTTGTTTAATTCAATTCTACGTCATATAACTCAAAATTATGTCCTTTTACAACGAATTCAATAATTTAATTACATCTGGGATTCATAAAACAATTTTAGTTTTGCATAAAAACGACATCTTTTTGAATGATCCGCTTCAAACTACTTCACCGAAATCTGATTCTTAGGATGTGTTCTAAATAATTACCACGTCTGCGCTTTACCATGCTTTATATAATAAGGATCTTTTGGACTTATGCCTTTCATGCATATGGGTTGGTTTGCCGTCAATTGGGCTTTATACGTTTCCATCTCCTAACCAAATTGTGAACAAACGAAACATATTTTTAGGGTTTCTTTTTTTGATAATAGATGACACAAAGGAGGACTTATTGAACAAGATTATAAATAAAAATAGGGCAAGCGTTCATCCCTATTTCATTCAAAGCCATTCCGCCTAGTGATCCTTGATGAACCATCACCGAAGGTATTAGCCTCCCTTCTAATTGCATAAAGTTGAACTGTTGCATCATTAGCTAACAAAGTCAAACACTCTCCAAAGGCTGCTGCATATGTATTTGGGGATTTTTGTAGTCTCTAATCAGCTGAAGCGCTCTCACACTATCCGTTTCAATGACTTTGCGTGGAGTCTCATAACTCCTACCAGTAGTAAGGACAAGAATGATACTCTGAATCTACGCTTCATCCACACAAGAGCAATTTTTCAGGAACTTACAATGAAAACCTAGCGCTGCTCCTTGTGAATCTCTAACCACAGCGGCCAATCCTGCAAGCTAGCTTTTTATTGGGACAAAAGGAAGCATCACAATTAATCTTTAGCGCCCCCGACATTGGCTCGACCCACTCCAGATTTTGAAATTGCGAAAAAGAACTCCAATCTTTATTAGAGCACACAAAATCTTTATACAAAAGTCAGGCTTTCAAAACCAAAAATTTTGGTGACCAAAATGATGATTCATGTAACATCCTGTTCCTGTTGTACCAAATTAACCAAGCAATAATGACTGAAATTCAGAAGTTTTCAATATTTAAAACCGACCAAGAGTCAAATAACCAATCTGCCATTGAACCATAAGAAGAAACTGATGCCAAATAATTACATTTGTATTCCCTCCACACAGCTGAGCTCCACCAACACTTACCAAAGACATGAATTTCAGAAGGTGGACAACAATGATTTCCTGAAAAACCACGTCTAGCTAAGGCAGCTCCTATCGGCAACCCACTATGAAAAAGACGCCACCCAAAGATGCGAACTTTACTAGGCAATGGGATCTTCCAAAACAATCTCCAAAAAGCTTGAAGTCTAGATACATTTGATGGTTCTCCACTTTCTGCGCTCCTTTCATTATCAGCTAATGTATAAGATAAGGAGTAAGCAGACTTTACACAAAAGGTGGACTGATTATCAACCATCCAAATTGCTTGCCCATGCCACTGGCTACTACTAGTACCTGCAAGAAAAAGATCTTTCACGGCTTCTTCCAAAAGTAGATGGTCGATATCCAATGCTAGATGTCACATAAGATCCATAAGGAAAGTATTTACTTTTGAGCAGTCTAGCAACAAGAGTTTCAAGTTCCGTAACGATTCTCCATACGAGCTTAACAAGCATAGCTCTATTGAAATGGCTTTTATTCTTACAAAGTAATGCCGATCTCAACAAATAAACTGTTTTTTTCCTCAAATCATATTTCCACCAGAACTCATTAATTAAAATCTCTATTTTTTTAAGAATTCTCTTTGGAAGAAGGAAACATTGCATTGTATAAACTGGAATGGCACTCAATACCGACTTATATTAAAATTTTCTTACCACCAGTAGAGAGGATAGCCGAGCTCCAACTAGAAACTTTTTCCTTGATCCGCTGCACTACTACACCAAAAGAACGAGACTTATTGTTAGCCACCAAGACAGGTAACCCCAAGTATCTGAAATGCTTAACAGCTACAGTGACACCCAGCCTTTCACCCATTGCCTTATAAAAATCAGGAGGAGTATTTCTGTTAAAGACAATTTTTGATTTGCAAAATTAATTTTTTGTTCAGAAATAGCTTCATATTTGTCCAACGTGTCAACCAGTGAAGTGATACTCCTATCAGATAACTTAAAGTAAAGCATGCAATCATTAATAAATATTAAGTGTGACAATACAGGTGCATTCCTAACAATTGTGATTCCTTCGAAACAACCAGCAGCTTCTAATCTAGACAGAGACGTTGATAACCACTCAGTGACAACCAAAAATAAATACGGAGCAATTGAGACATCACCCTTCCCCAACCCCTGATTAGGCACAAAAACGTCATCAGTAGCGTCATCAAAGCTTATTCGATATGAAACACTAGACACAAAATCCATAATTCGGCGAACCCATTGATCAGCAAACCCCAAGGCTAACAACATTTGGTTTAAATTAACTAGTTAACTCTGTCATAGGCATCACATCACACATGTCTAATTTAAGGGATGCCCGAATTTCCTTTTTTTGCAGAAGATACTCGCATAAAATGACTAACCTCATGTGAGATCACAATATTATCGGCAATACTCCTACCTTTAATAAAAGCACTCTAAAATGAGATATTACCTTATCAATAACCTTTTGTAGCCTAGCAGACATCGCCTTCGAAATTTTAATTTAATCGAATATTTTAGGATATATTTGATCGACGTTAATCTACTTGTTATTGTTGATGTGGGATCAGACATGTGCGAAAACATTATCGGACACGGCACACTGCATGCATGCATGCATGCACTGCTTTAGATAGAAAGAAGAAGGCAAAAAATTTAGGCATTAACTTCGCTTCTTTATTGAGCACTGTCATAAACTTCACTCCGTCGCACTTAGATTATTGATATTTGCACTATTTTGAGCAATACAACCGTAGTGAAAAAAACTTATAATTAATTATATACAAAGATCTTCTCGTGTTAATCAACAAATGTTTGGAATTTTTATTGGAGATAACCTGTAATTATTCGTATTTTATTGGAGCAATACTTCATTTTTTCAGGAATTATTCATATTTTTTAAACTTTGCTGGAAACCACTTAATTTTTATTAAAAATTCCGAAAATCATGCGTAACTTTAAATATAATCGAAATCACTACTACGTTTTCAAAATTGTCAGAACCCACCATGTCCTTATACTTGACCAAAAATATAACCATCTTTATGTTTTCAAAATTACCAAAAACACTTGACATCCAAAAATGAAATATGGAAATTAATTATTAAACTAAAAATATTTGCGAAAAACACGGGGGCAGTTGGATTTGGAGGGGTTTTTTTACTTTTAATTTCATCCGTTGAATTATTAGAAATCAATGGTTGAGTTCATGTCCTATGGTCTTACAAATATATAATTGCGTGTCCTGTTGAATCTTTTCCCTGTATATGAACAAAAAATTTAAAATAAAATATATAAAATCAGTAAAAACTTTAGCCCTAACTAAGGATTCTAAATGATACTAACAATAAAGCATGCATACACATAAAATTTTTGTTACGTTTTAAGACTTTTATAAGTAGAAATACGGGAATGTAAATTGCTTCATAAGTATCCATAAATTTCACCACACAGTGACGAGTGGTGATTATCATAACCTTTAAATTTTCCAAATCTCACTGGCCTTTCAAACTTATTGCTCACCGAAGACACGAGTATCACATGTTTATTGCTAGGGTTTGTAAAGTAAACACTTATGAATAATTGAATATCCATTATTGAAAGGAGACAAATAAATCGATATTATTGTCCTATACAAACATCTTTCACGGCCGACAATTGTGTCTTTGGATTCGAGTCCAATAATTACAAATCGACAGGGCGCCTCTTCCCATAAACGAGAGGCCATATTCGATATCATGTTGCAACCTAGACAACAAATTTAATCATTGAAATGGTAGACCATACACATTCAATAATTGAATTACAAATTGACAATTTCTCGATTTTTTCTTAATTTAAATTTTCCATTTTACATATTCGATATCATGTTCCATTTCAGTATTCCTAAAATGTACTTACACGACATCGCCGGTGGAGGATTCACTAGGTTTCATTTTGTATCAACTGCTCATTTTAGTCTTATCAACCAGATGATAATTAGCTGCCAATTAATTTTGTTAGATTAAATTGACATTAGTTTCACTTATCTGAATAAGTACCGTTTAATTAATCTACATTAGGCAACAGGCTATACAGCCTTCGCTGCTGGGTCCCGCCTTCGATCCTCCTCGAAGTTGCGAATTAGGGGCGGGCATGACCCGAGGATACTCATAATTTTACTGCAGTAAATATAACTACTTTCGGGAGGTTCAAACCCTTGCCACCTTGAACAAATAAAGGTGCTCCTCCTACACTGCCCAACCTTCACAACATTCGATTTTAAAGATATAAACCTGAATAAGTAGTAGTATTATCATATTGTAAGTATAAACATTTTATTAAGAGGTTGTAATTGTTTGATCTTCTATATTAGTAATTCCTTCATGTTTTGAACTCAAGGTTAAGGTTGTGTAAGTGTTTGATTTTTTTTCAAATCTTTTATTGTCAAATCTTTTTTGACCGGGTCGAATACGGAGGGTCTGAGTTAATGATTTATTTATCCGATCGTGTTCGGATTTAAAAAGCCGATCTGGAGATTTTATCATGTCGGATGCGGGTAAAGCCGACCGTCCATACTTATCCCATGCACACTCTAATGCAAATCATATTACGTACAATGCATATATTAAAAATGATATTTTTTGACGTTTTTATTATAAATCTACGTAGAACTTTCTAAACCTTTGACGAAATTACATTGTTTTATCTTGTTGTTAACCGCTTTAGCTGTACCGGAAAATCCAAAAGTTGTGTGCGAATGTGGACCAAATAGTTATGGGTGCACGAGTGGACCACCGCATACAATCGACACCCCACGTCGCAAGAAGACATAAAGATAAGAAGAGAATCTATGTAGGGTAATTGATGGAGGACGATCCAGCGCACAGATGTTCACGAGAGACCGTTGTCCCTGAAGTGTGGCAAATCGAGTAATCGACCACCTGTCTTACCTCACTGGTCCCGACACATGCTATAATTTGAATCTCATTTCTGTTTGATTGCTCCATTGGTGGTTTTTAGGGCCGGTGGTTTCCAATACGGAGTATAAACGTTTATTTATCAAACCGCGTCAAAATAAAAATATTAAATAACTATACAAATAATAAGTGTGTTCAAAGCTGAGTTAAATAACCTAATGATTAACTCTGCTTTATTACTGTCGATGTGAACCACCCGAACATATAATGTCGGCAAGAACATGTGGTTAGAGTTTTGTGAACTGTTTTTGCACTGAAATCTTGAGTTCAACATGGAAGGATAGCTAGCGTCCGATGCTATATATCAGTACGTGCATGGTCACCAGCAGGAAACCCTAATCATGAGTAAAATCCAAAAAGCTGAGTTAAACATCCTGTCGACGTGCCTAAAAGAAGAGATCTAGAAACTATTTGTCGACGATCTTCATTTCATAATGCATTTAATAATTAAACTGCATGCTTGCTTCTCCTATGGCAACTAATAACATAAAGTTATCGATGCATACACAGCACAATAATATACCTTCAGATCATGACGCTCCTCCAATTCCACGATGAATTCCACAAAATAAGACAATGTAAGTAGTCGGATTCAGAGCTGGAAACACGTGGTTACGTTTGGTGTGAATCTCTGAATTATTAGAGACATGCAAGTCCGACAAAATCTGAAGATTGTATGTAGTTCCACACATCTCTTATCATGATAAGATTACAATGCTCTTTAGGTTAATTTCAAAAGAAATCCGATTCTGTTATCTAAAAATGCTCACTTTTGTTGGAAGTGTGTCCACCAGTGCCTGTAATTCATCGATTTAAAATGATTCCGGGACTTCAATAATGCAGTTTTTGTCAAAATGTGTCGACCAAGAACACATTTTATATCCATCTTAAATAATTTAATTATCTATCGTTTACAGAAAATTTATGAACCTAATTAGAATGGATACATCAACATATTCATCGTATCAATACATAAAGGCAAGGAGCGCACTGGTGGACAGATGTAGTTGCTCATGACTTATTAGTACTGGAGCTTAAACTGTATACTGTTTAGTAATTTTCTTGTCAAACTGTTTTACTAGGCTTAAACCATAATACACGTGAAACATGCGTGAAAACAATAATTGATACGATGAAAACAACCACCAGATCGAGTGCAATAATTCATGTCACACTTTGTACGTAAACCTTGCCCCATGAGCAGTTGTCTATGTAAATCCCACGTCGAGCAAAATTTATTTGATTTCTATGTCACAAATCTAATTAACCGATTATCACCGTCCATCTGTTGATGAGTTTCCTACCCGTACTCATTGATTGAAATCACACACACTGATAATACAAACACATGAGTTCATCAGCATACAGGTCTAGCAAGAGGACTGAATATGACCAGTGGACAGATCATTAAAAATGACAATGAATTCTCAAACGTGGAATACGAGGGATTAAAACAATCTCCCTCCTATTTGAAAACTGAAAACCAAATTAAAACTATAGAATTTGTTTCAATAAAACCATATGTTTCATTCATGCCTGGACCATTATCGTCTGCTACACCATCATCCAATTGTATAAAACATATATTCTTGAGTGTTGATAGCTTCTTGACATTTGCAATCAGAATGGGCTAGAAGAGCAGAGTTTTGTTTTGGTTTAATGTTTGTCCTTTCACGGTAATAATTGCTAACAAACATACTGATGTTTGTCAGATGGGATAAATTTAAATGATAATGGAATGAAATATAAGGATATTCTGGAGGGAAGATAGATGTGTTTCCAACGCTGTAGTAATTTCGTGCTAAGAATAATTGAAATGATTAAGCCGATAAACAAGACTGTCTTCCATACAAAAATGACGTCACCTAGACCTAGCAATTTAGATACAAATGAAGTTAAAGGTTTATGTTATATCCTTGTTGCCATTTTAAGGATAAACTAGTTTTGATGGGGTATTGGTCAAACACGAGTAGGAATCACTGTGGGCTTCGAGAGTTCACGTAGTAAATCGGTCGTATTCTCGCACCGACATAATTATGACCCTCATTTCAAATCAACTTGTTCTTGTATGCTTGCCATATATGTGAAAGCAATGCATGAACAGGCATCATTAATTAAACATGTCTATGTGGAATGTAGCGCTGCCTTCATCAAAATAACCATTTTATAATATATTTCTTATTCCGTTTTTTAATATTTTCCCACTTTGATTCATTTTATATTTTACAAATAATATAAAAAATTGAAAATCTTTATGGGATGAAGGGAATACAAATCAAATAAACTAATTTTTGTATTACCTGTATTAACTTTTACACAGATCAATCAAACCAATAATAGACTCTAATTTTTAATTATGATTTTTCTCAGCTATATACACAATCTTTGTTGCACCGGGACTCAATACTAACCGGGTTCATGAATGCTTTGCCACATGACGAAAATGGGATTAGGATCCCATGCTGCCTACAACATTTTGCAGCCAAACTTAAAACGACGTAGTTTTAAACACTATCAATCAAAACTGCGTCGTTTTGTAACGGGTTCATTAATTTTGAAATTGGATTTTAGAAAAACTACGTCGTTTTAAATTATTTCAAGTTAAACTACGTCGTTTTAAGTTTATAATTTAAAATTCAAATTTTGAATATTGGCTGTATATGGCTGTAGGCTGTACGGGATCCGGATCCACGAAAATGGGATGAGAAGGAGACTGATCTATGATACTTACATGTAAAGGTTTATTATGGTACTTAGATTGAAATGATCAATTACCCTCTGATTAGGGATGTTTTTATTATTATTATTATTTTGGTCTTTTTACGTATTCGTACCGATGCGTATCACATTTCTCTATACACAAACTCAAATTTTATTGGTCGAATAAGATAGACATACGGAGTATGTACAGTGAACTAGCATTTAAATTTGTTTTCATACTCCTAATTTCTTTCTAAACCTTTTCAGTTAGAATCTCCATTTTGACTTTACTACGTACATTCTATTAATTAAATACACAATGGTCGACATTATAATATCCATTAATTAATTGTATGTCAAAGGTTACAATACATTTTAATATACTCTTAAAACAACATGGAATAAAGGCCAATCATTGGATTATTATGCGCGCCCAATAAATGCAATATGTGTATGCAAGGGCACATGTATCGTTCAAGGAACACCAGACCCCCTACTCCAAATTTACATACTCTACATTCAATTATTGATGAGATATGCCATTGCAAAAACAAGCATACAATTTTAAAACCATAAAGCTTTTCCCAGAGTTTTCGTAAGCGCGCACTGTTGGTGTACAATGTACGTAATGATGTATGCCAGCGTCTTTTGGAACAAATAATTTTATGAATATCAAAAGTCACAATTTATCGTGAATGATATGATATTCCTACATTTCACGATTGATTTCGGAAATTCCCAGGTTATTGGCCGGTGTGAAATGATAATATCTTCATCTCATGCTTGACCGACCAATGATTAATGTAGATGTGCGTAAAGTTTACGAAAGGTAAATGCGAAATATCTTTGTTTGGCACTAAGTTTGGGCTGTTTGCATGCTAACAAAACAAAGGTGGGAATTAATGGCACATGTAATTAAGAATTATTGCCATCTTTAATTCTTGAAATGTGTGTATAAATAGCGGTAGAAACTGCAGTTATATTGCATGCATGCACATTAATTAAGAAAACATATTCAAGAAGTGTCTGAGATGGGGACTGTGGTGCTATCTCTGGCTTCACTGCTCTCGACGTACTCCACCACAGTTACATCTAAGCCGTACACCACCATCACCTTCTCAGCCCTTTTAGGACTCATCTTTGCATTTATCATTTCTATTCTCCTTCTTAAACTATCGTCAAAGATACGAAAGAATCCAAGGCGACTTCTTCTCCCACCTGGCCCTGAGCCATGGCCTTTCATTGGAAACCTCCCTGAAATGCTCACCTCCCGTCCCACATTCCGTTGGCTGCACGCCATCTTGGATGAGATGGGCACAAATATTGGTTGTGTCCGCATTGGCAAAGTCCATCTCATTCCTGTAACCTGCCCCAAACTTGGACTTGAATTCTTAAGAGAACAAGACGCTACTTTTGCATCCAGGCCTAAAACTATGGCCTCTCGCATTTTCAGCAGGAATTACTTGACTGTCATTTTCCCTCCAAATGGAGAGCAATGGAAGAAGATGAGGAAGGTGCTGATGTCAGAAATCCTTTCCCCAGCTAAGCACAAATGGATGCATGCCAAGAGAATGGACACTACGCCAGAAAACCATTTACGTGACACTACCTAAATAGTCACATAACTCCTAATTTAGTCGCATTACCCCTTATGCGACCTATATTGTGTCACATAAGGTAAGTCGCGTAAGATACGTCGCGAGCCACTTACGCGACTCATACAAAACATGTTAGTCGCATATATTACCGACACTATGCGACATAAAACAGTCGTGTCGCGTAAGGTTTGTGTCAAATTACGAAGAGTTTTTAGTGACACATGCAATCTTTGTCGCATAAAATATTTAATGTGACTTCCAATGTTAGTATAATATCTTAAATGTTTGTCGCAATTAATCATTAATCCGACTGTAAATTAAGGTCAGATATGAACAAAATGTAAAATAAAAATCCCATAAACCACAGTGACATAACAACCTGGAACTTACAAGTCTTTACAAGTCTGAATTTTTACACACCACACACCAAATACATTGGTGCGAAAGGATGACAAAAGTTCAGTTCGACACAAAAAGATAATTGTTTATGATAAGTCAACCTTAAACCAAGCTTGCCCCTTCCGAAGCGTTACTTCCACCACACGACGGTCCCCTCTGCTGCTCTTCAAGAATGCGGATACGTTCTTCCAAGTATAAAACCTTTGACATAAGCTGATCATTTGTTTGCCGGGTTCTTGAACCTCCTCTAGGGAGGGTGGGCGTCTATAGTTGTGCCTACGCGGATACCCGAGTACCTCGCTTCTGTGGACCACATCTTTGATTATTTCGAGCTGATCTTCAACTTCAAGAATATTGTTCACCTCGCTGGAAGCTTCATCTTGATAAGCAAGCTTTTCAGTAACTTTTTCTTTCATCTTTGCCTGAATAATACATGAAAACATAGTATAAGAACCTTATGCACATATTAATCACATAACAGATGCATAAGAAATATTTGCAAATACTCAGCAACTCATATACTCATTAACATGGGCAGAAAACAAAAAATCAGCAACGCATATACTCATTAAATTATGGGATGGGCAGAAAACAGAAGTGTGTCACCTGATCATAAGAAATATTTGCAAATACTCAGCAATGCATATACTCAGCAAAACTCAGCAACTTCCATGATATCACCAACTCAGAACAACAAATACTCAGCAACTCAGCAACAAATAATCACAATACGACAGAATATACTCAGCAATTCAGCAAAAATAATCACAATACGACAGAATATACTCAGCAACTCAGCAACAAATAATCACAATACGACAGAATATACTCAGCAACTCAGCAACAAATAATCACAATACGACATAATATACTCAACAACTCAGCAACAAATACTCAGCAACAACTCAGCAACAAAAATGAAGAAATGAAGTGAAGAATTACTGCATTTGCCGCTCCATTTGGATCTCTAGAATATACTTCAGCATACACATCAATTAAAGGTGCGCTGCTCCCACTATTTGCAAATACTTCAGCTCGTTGTCCGAAGGTTTTTTTTCCAGAGTGATGATTGACACGACCAGGTATGTTGCGAGCTTTCTTTCTTTGTTGAGAGATCATCTACAATATCAAAGAATTAGTTAATGTGTATGGACTAGTTAATAAATAGATAACAAATATAAAACAGTGCATAGTTAACCTCATTATCAGGATTACTGAAATGATTACACAACCATTCCCACTGGTCAGGTCGACCAAGAAATTCTAACGGAAGTTCGTTCCCATATTCTGCCCAATGCCTCCTACACTCCGACTTCCAATTCTTATAACGCAAACTTGCCTTTTCTTCAATAAAGTTGCACAACCAATCATCGGTATGATCAATAATAAAATAAGGCTACAAAAACCAAAAGTGTAATCATTAGAATATATAAAAGTAAAGTAAATAAAAGAATTTATTTTTTACATGTACTTACCTCCAAATTCTGAATAACAATGTCCCAGTGTTAATACCTCGCTTTCTCTTCACATCCGGATCACCTATATATTATATTACTAAAATAATTAGCAGTGACAGTAAATGCTGAAACAAATTAAATAATTAAAATAGGAACATATTACCTGGATCAGATTCTTCATTGTTGCACCTAATGCTCAGCGCCTTTGTTTGAGATTGTACGCCAGCTGCCTCAGATGATGCGGCATTTGGATTAACACGTTCATGTATGATAGGTGGCTGAGGTTCAGGTATGATAGGTGGCTGAGGTTCAGGTATGATAGGCGGATGAGGTTCAGGTATGATAGGCGGGTGAGGGGGTGGCTGAGGTTGGCTAACTTCGACTGTAGGAGCAGCAGACACAATAATTGGTGGTGGAACTGGAGCTGATCTTGAGGTCGATCGCTGAGGTTGTGGAGTGTCGGAAATGCTTGGTTGCTGAGTAGTTTGAGGTGGCAATGGAGGCACACAGGTTTTTCTAACTAAGCGAGGAGGTGACTTCCCAATGAATACAGCTGGACGAGTAGTGGCTTTTTCAAGACACCTAGGACTTCGGCGAGGATTTGAAACTACAGTTGGGTTACTAAGGACAGGTGGACTAGGGACAACAGATGAGGGACTAGAGACAGGTGGTTTAGGAGGTCCATTCTGCTTCTTGTTGGTTTCGGGGGGAAGAGGTGGCTGAGTATTAGCAACTTTAGGGCGTTTGGCTTTTGGTGGTGTTGGACTTAGAGTATTTGGTGGACGCCTCAGTGATGGAGAACGAAGCTGCATCCTTTCCTTAATATCATTCAAAGATCGTTTCTTCGGTGGCATCCTGAATATGTAACAAACAACAATGAAATCGGCCAAATCTGAAAAACGACCATAAAACCGGCCAGATCTGAAAACGACAGTTAACTGGCCAGATCTGAAAATAAACGGCGAAGAACTTAATTAGAGTGGGTGATAGCATATACCTGATGAGTTGAGTGTTGGCACCGTCAAGGAAGACGAGCTGAACGAAGGATGGAGAGTGGGCGCCGTCTGAGGGTTGTTTAGGGTTTGATAGAGTGATAAGGTTTGATAGATGCTAAGGATGGAGAGTTATTTGCAATAGATCAGACGGTCCAAATTGTTTTGATCGGACGGTCTGAATTTCATGATATTTTGCCACGTGGTTCCCTCCTTGTGTAACATAATCCCGCCTAAATAAAGTCATCTTTTTCGTGACTTACATATTCAATGTAAGTCGTATAATGTCTTGTGAAAAAAAACCCCATAAATATGTCTCCCTCGGATCGTCATTGAGGACCGTCAGATGAAAATTTTATGTCTTAATTGACGATCTTATGCTTTACACGCGTTCCCCCCTTGTTAAACATATTCCCGCCTAAAGAAGGATCTGGTTACGTGACTTACTTAGCCTAAGTGTGTCATTTTAGCAGTTTTCGAGCTTCCGGTGTCAGAATTGGGCTTATAATACCTTGTTTCGAAGAGAACGACGATCCCGTCAGGACTCACAAGCTTCGCTCGTGACGTATGGTGTTTTTTAGGCTTTCGAGCTCGTTTACTATTTTATTTTAATTTTTGAATATTTTTTGAATATTTTTCGAATATTTTTGAATATTTTTTCGATTTTTGATCATGAATCAAATGTGTCAAACAACATTCTTGATCCATGTTTGATCCACGAATCAAATGTGTCAAACAACATTCTTCATCCATAAGAAATCCACGAATCAAATGTGTCAAACAACATTCTTCATCCATGAATCAAATGTGTCAAACAACATTCTTGATCCATGAATCAAATGTGTCAAACAACATTCTTGATCCATGAATTAAATGTGTCTAACAACATTCTTGATCCATGAATCAAACGTGTCAAACAACATTTTTTCGTCATCCTCATCTCCTTTGAATGTTCATCCATTTCACTCAAATAACATTCTTGATCCATGTTTACATATAGCTAGTAAGGGTTCATCTTCACATATTCTGAATTTTGATCCTTCTTCATCATATTAATCTTCTTGATCATATGAATCTTCTTGATCTTCTTCTTCATTTTAATCAAAAATGTTTGTATTTATGCATGAACACTTTCAAAAGATCATACGGTTGAATGTGCGTGTTCATGCATGAACACTTTCAAAAGATCAACATCACGTTCAAAAAATCAAATGTGTCAAACATGAATCAAATGTGTCAAACATGGATCAAATGTTTACACAAATGTGTTCGTATATAATTAATTGAAACTCCTAGACACGAATGTGTCTAAAGCTTCTCAAAAGCCTTACTTTGAATTTATAAAATTTCGAAAATCATCATCACGTTCAAAGGATCAAATTGGTCAAACAAAGATTCAACAACAACTAAATAATAAAGTTTGTAATTCTCTTTCATTCTTTAGATTTAATTACGTACCTTTGTATGATATCCAAAGCTAAACTCATAACAGTTCTGGTTTTTGAAGTTGGAAATAAATTATTAAGGTTAAGCGACTTACAAAGCTCAATGACAGTCATATAATACTTAATGGTTGGTGAACAACTTTAATTCTTTCTAAATTCGTCGTACAAAATTTATTGTGTTTGTCAGCAACGCAAAAGACAGTACATGACACTTTTTAATTTTAACTTAAGTGACACAACATTAGCTGTCGCATAGTTTATTGTCACTTAAGACTGTCAAAGCGACTAACTTAAGCATGTCGCTTTAAGTTTTGTCGCTTAAGATGGATTAGGTGACACACTTTGGCTTGTCACTTACCACCAGTCACATAAGTGTTTTTAAGTGACTGACTAAATTAGTCGGTCAGATAAGGTATCGTAAGCGACTAATTCTTACGCGACTTCGTCTATATGAGTCGCTTAAGTGTATTTCGGGCGTAGTGGGAGGAGGCTGACAACTTGGTTAAGTATGTCTACTACCAAACCCTTAATGGAAGTGTGGACGTGAGGTCCGCCACCAGGCATTATGCAGCAAATGTGATAAGAAAAATGGTGTTCAACAAAAGACATTTCGGCCCAGCCACACTGGATGGAAGTCCTGGAGTGGCGGAGGAAGAACACGTTGCGGCCATCTTTCTCTCTCTAAAATATTTCTACTCTTTTTGCATTTCAGATTATTATCCTTTCTTGGAGGGATTGGACATAGATGGACATGAGAAGTATGTTAAAGAGGCGTACAAGATGACGAACAAGTACCATGACCCTATAATAGATAGCAGGATTCAAGAATGGCAGAATGATGATGGTCTCAAAAAACCCCAAGACCTTCTTGATGTGATGATTTCTCTCAAGGACGCCAACGGGAATCCACTTTTATCTTCAGAAGAGATCAAAGCTCAGACCGCGGTAAGAATAATATTAGCACCTCAGTATTATCACCATTTTCACCAAAAAAATTACCTTATCAGTGTACAATATGAACAAACCAAATGGAGACATACTCATGACCCACCCCTATCACAATCCGTACGATAACTCATAAATGATTACAAAATAATTAAATGTATTAATACACCTAAAAAGTAAAACAGTGTTGTGTATATGATGGAATGTTACCGTTTTGGTGCTAACGAAAAGTGCTCAGCATGTATTTCCGTGGCATACGAGAAATGCATGTGGTTTTGTCAACTGTTGTTAATGTCATGAACTGAACGTTCAGAAATCTTATCAATTTAATGCCCAACAAATTTAATAATGTGGTAGACATAAATGCCCTACATATTTAATAATGTGGAATTTTGTTACTATTGTAGGAGCTGATGATTGCAGCTATGGACAACCCATCAAATGCAGTTGAATGGGCTTTAGCCGAGATGATAAACCAGCCGGAGCTACTCAAAAAGGCAGTGGAGGAGCTGGATAAGGTGGTGGGTACAGAGAGACTGGTCCAAGAATCTGATATTCCTCAGCTAAACTACGTCAAGGCATGTGCGAGGGAGGCCTTCCGGCTCCACCCAATTGCACCCTTCACTCCACCGCATGTGGCCATGAAGGACGCTATGGTGGCTGGCTACTATATTCCAAAAGGAAGCCACGTGATCGTCAGCCGCATGGGGTTAGGTCGCAACCCTAACGTATGGGAGGATCCACTCAAGTTCAAGCCAGAGCGACATTTGACAAGTGACTGCTCTGAAGTAGTGCTGACTGAGCAAAATCTAAGGTTTATCTCGTTCAGCACCGGTAGGCGTGGGTGCGTAGCAGCCACTCTAGGGACGTCCATGACCGTCATGCTGCTGGCTAGGCTGCTTCAAGGGTTTACATGGAGCCCACCATCCGGGCTGGAGAAAGTGGAATTGAAGGAATCAGTCGAGGATCTGTTCTTGGCTAAGCCATTGGTTGCTAGGGCTGAGCCCAGGCTGCCTGCCCACTTATATCAAGCAGCCAATTAAAGAGATCGCGCACACCTTTTCTTATAATAATTGCCTACTGAATAAGTTGTGTGTCCATTGTCCTGTTTCCTTCAGCATTTGTGTTTTGCGTTACATGCTTTGAGTACGTGTGTCATGTGTTTGGGATTCATGCAAGCTTTGTATTATTCTAAGTTGTGAAATATATATCAATTTTTTTTATACAATTAAGTAGGGGAAGTATCATGTGGAACCCTCCCTTTCCATGGATCCATGGATCTCCCTTCATCACCGTTGATTGCATTTTTTGTGTGCACCAGATTGTGCCACGTGTTTGCATTTTTGAAATGCACACGTGAAATGCACATGACAAATGCACACGTGAGTTGCACATGCTCATTAATGCGCTGGCACAATCTGGTGCGTCCAAAATGCAAACAGTAAATGCAATCAACGGATGCAAAGAGGGATCCATGGATCCATGAAAAGGTGGAGGTTCCACATGATACTTTCCCCAATTAAGTATTTGTCTAAAAGTTGGAATCTCTGGCAGCTATAAGTGCCACGAAATCACATGTTTATTTTATTATTAAAAATGCTATGAATTGTCGGCATCGGATTTCGAGCTAAATAATATCAGTCTCTAAGGTCCACTAAGATTCTAATTTATTAGTAGGGAAAAGTTGATATGGGTAAAGTTCTAGGAGGACGATTAACGTTTTGTAAGACGGTAGGTCAGAATCTCGATCGTTCATTAACTATAATCTAACGATTGAAATTTAAAGTAAAACAATCAACTTTAATCTCAACCGTCGGTTTATTAAAATCAAAGAATCAAATTTTGTCCTCTTGTCTTACATATATATCATGTCTCATACGATCTCAACCCAAATTGATATATATAAGTATTTGTAAGATTTTAATATTCGTTCACTTTCATATTCAATCGTCATATTTAGTTAAAAAATAACTTTAATCTAAAGTGTTGGTTAATCAACAATTGAATCTTTTGTCTTACATGGGGTTAAGACTTAAGATCAAGAAGAACGATATGTTTTTATAAGACATAAGAACTTAATCTCAACCATTGATTTGATTAATCTGACGATTGCGATTAAAGTTGGTTTTAATCAAATATGACGGTCGAATTTGCAAAAAATACTGACGGTTGAGATTAACGATTATCAGTATCAACCATTGGATGAACATAAATCAATGGTAAAGTTGATGTTTTTCCGTCTCACTAAAACTTGGTTGTCCTCCAAAAACTTATCTAGTCTTAGGGCATCTGCAGCGGTACACAAAATAGAACGTCCTACCCGGAATTGTGGGACGTCCGGCAGCAATTGAGCGTGCAGCAGAACGATGGAGGAGAGGACGTTCCGAGAACGTTCGAAGTCGCGTGCTGATCGAGGATGGAGGAGAGGACGTTCGATTTAGGGTTTAGATTGGCACGTGATGAATCACGTGCTTATTTAGTTTAATTTTCAGCCCAATTGTCTTGGCCCAACACTAAATAAACATGATTCATTTAGCTTTCAATGGTTTATTAATTTATTTTTTCAAGTATTTTAAACATGTTCATCAATTTCAAACATTAAAAATAAATTCAAAAACCCATAAAATATTTAAAAAAAATACTAAAACAAAAATAAATAAATTATGACTATTACATCATAATTGTTCACCAGTTTCAATCAGCCAATTGTGCTTGACAAGATCACTTTGTAGCTCCATGTGTAGATATGCAGATTGGAGGTTCGTAATGCGATCACCAAATGCATGAGATCGTTCGGCCCTTTGAATTGGGTCATGAGGCAATCGATTACCATTCTGATCTGTCGGACCATCATATATTGTAAAGGCACTATATGGGTTATGTGGATCCGAATCCTCAAATTCGTCAAATTCTTCTTCCACAAATTCGTCTTCCACAATCATATTGTGCATTATAATACAAGCAAGCATAATCTTTTTTAAAACACTTAATTTATGGCTCATACCTGCATGACGAACTATCGCCCAACGAGATTGTAATATTCCAAAGCACCTCTCAACATCTTTCCGGTAAGATTCTTGTTTCTTTGAAAATAATTTTTCAGCATCACCTTGTGGATTAGAAATTGTTTTTACAAAAGAAGAGTACCTCGGGTAGATACCGTCTGCTAGGTAGTAAGTGTTGTCGTACGTATTCCCATTCACTTTGTACGTTACTTGAGGAGAGATTCCCTCAAGGTAGGGATCAAATATGTCCGAGCTGTACAAGATATTTAGATCATTTTGTGCTCCAGCTCCAATGAAGCTATGCCATATCCATGTATCATATGAAGCTACAGCCTCCAAGATGATGGTGGGACGGCGACTACGACCAGAATATGATCCTTGCCAAGCAGTTGGATAATTTTTCCACTCCCAGTGCATACAATTGATACTTCCTATCATGCCAGGAAATCCACGTTGTTCGGCCCTTGCTAAGAGCCTATTCAAGTCATCACTATTTGGAGATCGTAAATATTGATCTTTGTAATGATAAATCACCTAAGAACACCACTTCTTCATACATTCTAGAGTTGTTGATTCAGCCATACGTGTGATCTCGGCACATTGATCAGCACATGCACCATATGCCAATATTCGTATAGCTCCAGTCATTTTCTGCTCTGGAAGAAGACCAAGCTTTTTGCATCAGGCCGCTGAAGCCAATAATCGTCGTGTGTGCAAAGTTTAGTTTTGATTCGGTTGAATAGATTGCTGCTCATTCGTACCTCCGTCTGAATTCCCCCTCTGGAAAAATTAGACGGTCAACAAAATAATCTTCCAAAAGATTTTGTCCCCTCGGACCACGCATTCTTTGTCGATTTGGTCGACGAGGAGTTGATGCTTCAGGAGCAGGACCCGTAGTCGCTACTACAACTGCATTCATAAGAAAAGAGTTCGCTCTTGCATTTGTTGCTCTCCTTCTTTGTTGGTACAATCGAAAACTCTCATTGATATCTATGGGATCCATTATGAAAATGAAAGGGAACTGAATTTTTGATGCTCTCATTGATATGTTGTTTATATAGAAGTTTGGAAGTCATCTATCTAATCTGATGAAATCTTATTCAATTTCAAATGTCTTTTTTCATTGGACCAAAATCTATCCGAAATTTATCCGAAATCTATCTGGAAAAAAAATCTATCCGAAATCTGACTCAATTATTGATGTATTAAAAATGTGAAAAAGTGTTTGAAATATATTATTTTTATTATGAACAGTAATAGGACATCCTCTAATAGGACGTTGTGCTGCACATATCCCTTAAAATGTAGCCACTATTTGGTAGGACGTTCTCTTAGAGAACTTCCTCTAAGAGATAGGAAGTTCTCTATGGATGCGGATGCCCTTACATTCATACCATATGAGTTAGGTTCTACTAGACATAAAGACAACATCTCAACCGTTGATTTCATTAATCTAACGGTTGAGATTAAAAGTAATTTATTATTAATTTGATAATGAATTTGCAAAAATCTGCGGCGGTCAAGGATTGACGGTTATCAACCTTAACCGTTGAATTAATATAAATCAACTGTTGATATAATGTCCTTTTGTCTCACAAATACTTATTTGTACTCCTAAAATTTTATCCTATACCATATTCATTAATCTTTTTACCCCTAGAACCTTATCCTAGTATTAAGCGCACATTCAAAAATGTGCTAAATGATAAATTATAATTATTTTGTATTATACACTAATTATAATTATTTTAAAGTAGGGGTATTTTCGATTTTTCGGTATATGAAAAATTGCTTTAAAAAATCGTCAATAGAGGACTTTGCTTTATATATAATATAGATTTTCTTGTTAATGAGAAGTCATGTAAATGTATTAAAACAATTGTCTTGCACTGGTTGTATGTTTTACAACTCCAGGTGAGGCTAAAATTGACTATTATACGATGAGAATGTGATGTTCCATTAAAGTTTAAATAATTACAAGCCAAGCAAATCCAATCTTGAATGGTATAACAAAGTCTCTTTAATCATTCATCATAGCAATTAGCAACTGGGCCTGGCCCTGAACCTGGGCCTGTGCCTGGGCCTGTGCCTGGGCCTGAACCTGGGCCTGAACCTGGGCCTGAACCTGGGAGATTAAACGCTTTCTTTGTATTCACAGCATCCGCAATAATGAAAGGAGAGCTCTTAATGATCTAATGAAACTGAATCCTTAAAAAAATGATAAGTATTAAGTAATAGGATAAATTAATGACCAATGTATGAGTGTGACTTCATGATCAAATCCTGCCAACTTTCAGCCAGACCTTCAACTTCGACCATCCAGCAAAACCTCTGACATTTTCGGACACTTTTCTAGGAATGCCTGGATGCTAAGCAGCGCAACTAGAATCATGTCTACTTTCTTGATGTTGTAACTGTGTATGTTGTCATCTACTATGTATGCTAATCTTTTCTCCCTCTCCAACTTCTTGACCTTATAGTACAGTAGAAAATATCATATTAAGAATGACCTGTAGCGAAAATCAGTTAATGTCAATAAACCTGCTGGCTTACATGATCGAGCAGCAAGACATCACCTTCTTCTTCCAAGCAAGAAACATTGATAGCACATTGACTCGTATCAAGCTCTAGCAGCATAATCCGTAATCAAATACATTATATCTTTTTGATGACTTCCCTGCTGACAAGTACTCTCCCACGAACTCGCGGTGTAATTAATATTAGTCATCCTCACATCGATCAACTTTGCAAGGCCAAAATCTCCCATTACAGCTTCAAAACACTGTCAAGTAGTACAAAAGAAGCCTTAACATCCCAGTGAAAAAAAATTGGATAAAACAATTCCTTGTGGATAATGAAATATGAAGGGGTAAACTAAAAGTCGTTCTGTAGGAGTTGTTCAAAATCCGATCAACTGCATCAAGTTTCTATGAACAGCGACTGTGCGACACTACTCAGTTCAACTTCAACCTCACGCTAATATGCTTCATCCCCACAGGGTCTCTCAAGGTCCATTAATCGCTTCACAGCTACATTTGGGTTGCCTGCAAGCACTGCTTATAAACATTTCCGAAACCTCCCTGACCGAGAACATTTTTCCCACTGAAACTGTCAGTAGCTAACTGCAACTCCCTCCATGAAAATCTTCTTAGCTATCCAAATGATATTCTTCTATCAACTTCACCTAAGCATTCAAACAAAGTAACTTAAAGTGCAAATTTGTTTGTAGAATATAAAATATACAAATATATATTCACTTCACCAGCAAAAACTATCAACTAATGTGTACTCAATAAATGATGTAGAAAAAATGACGACTTTATAAAGCTTGTAAGAAATATCTGCAAAGTCAACAAATACTTCACACATGTAACCTCAATGTTAACACACAACCCCGATTCAAAGAAAATGAAGATGCCTCCAGTAACTTCAAGGACATCCAAATTTTTGAGTCATTGAAGAGCCTGATGAATAGAGCATTCCCCATTTGAAGGAACCTGAGTAAGGAATTGAAAGAATTTCAGGCAAATAAAGGAGTTTGTTCAGCTACCAGAGTTTTATCACGAGATTTGTGTTTTTGTTTCTAATTAACGACGCAGTCCACATGGCTTCCTGAATAACTGACACAAGGTTCATATTAATATAATTCTCAATCCTTTGGGGTATAAAAACAGAAAACGCAAAAGTCGAAAAATATACCAATCATGCGCCTGGACTCATGACATAACTACAGCGAAAAAAGAATGCATTCAACTGCAGAAGGCAGTTATCAACTTATCATACTGTAAGCGAGACAGCAGAAACAGATGATCAGGCACTTGACCAATGAGATTATTCGAGTCAACCCGTCTGTAAAAAAACAAGTTTCTAATCATTGGCTAAATGGATATATTAGACAATCCTACGGAAACAAGTTTTCAATGTTCCAGGAAAGTAAATTTATAGATCATTGTATGCGATGCTACAAATCACATAAACATACAAATTAACTAAGTTTGGCAAACTAGCGAGGGACGCAGGAAGATTGCTAGTGAGATTGTTTTAGCGCAAAATCCTGCATGAGAAAAGTAACAGTGATCAACTACTCAATCAATGCAACATTCATAGCTCTGCTATCAAGATATGATACCATGACCTCATATGCAAAATTAAAATTTTAGAAGGTTGCCCATTCGAGCAGATTTCCAAGTTCAAATTTCAAGCTTGACAAATCCCCAAACTACTCGGTATCAAAACATATATATAACTTCATTGAAAAAGGGATAAACACCAACAATATAAAAAGGGGCTCAATAACTTAACCAATCGAAAATAATACTAGTCCATCAAAAATATAATCGTAAAAAAAACTTATGAAGCATGGTTCAAATTCAGATAAAATGCAGAGAAAACCCCTTCAGGACTGCAGCTTTAGGGGTCAATGATCTGTTAAAATTCATAGACGTCAATTATCTTTAATCAAGAGGAGTACTGTACATCTTGCTCCGGGAGCACCAGAGTTGGAAACAAAGCCGTATAAAGTCGCGTGAATGCCAACTCCAATTTCCGCCAATCAGTTTCAAAGCAAGAATGAAATCATTTGGATATCAAATCAATCTATTGGAAGCAGAGGCCTGTTAACAAGCTACTTCTTAGTTCCTTAGCATCCTACCAAACACAATCTCAACACAGAACACAAAACCTCACACAACTCCAAAAACACAACACAGAGTAGAAACAAAGGATATCAATGAAAATGGTCTACCGTAAGAAGATGCAAATCAGTTAGCAAATGAGGCTGAAACTCGGACTGAATCCAATTCCAAGTTTCTGAACCGAATTCTCTCAAAAGGCGTCAACTTTGCAGAAGAAGAGCGAAACCCAGTAGAAGCGTCGGCTCAGGTGTCTCAAGTAAGGACAAAAGTTCGATTTTGAGGTTCAGATGCTAACCATAACCGTGATTTTATTCAATAGTGTAGTTTTCCGTTTCACATATATTATTATTTGTTATGAAATTATCTTTTGATTATTCGATATTTATTAAATTAATACTATTAAATTAAGGATAATGAATAATTAAAGATTGTGGATAATATTTTGCAAAAAAGGCAAAAAAATAAGGAATGATCTTTTTAAAATATCAAGACAAAGAATGCTGTTGAAAATCAACTACTTAGAATAATAAAAAAGATAAATTATAGAAATCATCCTTACAATTATAGAAACCAAGGTAAAGAACATTTGTAAAACCGTAGAACATGTTCTCAATCGTTAATTTCTAATCATCCAACGGATGAGATTAAAAGTAAAAAAACCTCCAAATCCAACCGCCCCGTGTTTTTCTTAAATCCAACCGCCAACTTTAATAAAAACTAACTTTAATTTCAACCATCATATTAATCAAATCAACGGTTGAAATCGTCCTCCCATCTCACATATAGTTAACGTCCTCCTATAAAAATTAACCCCATAGAAATTATATTTATAGACGAGAGGTTTCTATGGGTTAATTTTTATAGACGAGAGGTTTCTATGGGTTAATTTATCCATAGAAACCACCATCTAAGGTGAATTTATCCAATACCACATCAGACTGGTGAATTTTATAATTACACAGTAAGACTGTTCTTATTTAATTTACTTAATTAATAATCTATCTAGAAGTTAAAAGGACTTTTTATGGAAAAGGTTGACAAACTAATTTACATGATATGAATAATTGTTAATCTTCAACTGTCTGTATTTTCGTAAATTCATTTAAATTTTAATTAAAATCAATTTAATTTTAATTATTATATTAATCAAAATCAATGTTTGAAATCTCACATAAATTATCTATTTCTTCAGATCTTAACCCCTCTTCAACGAATAAATCAAAAATCATAAATTAAATAATAAAATAAATTTTAAAAATTGAAATTGGAGTGGTGATGGCCAACCAATCTCAAGAGCTACTGCGTTTAACCGACGCCGTTTCGATTAAAAAATTCTACTCCTAAAACGTTCTGCAGCCGATTCAAGCTGTAATTGTAAACAACCCAACGACAAGTATTCAAAACTCAAATCCGCAACGAAGAGGGGTTTCTAGAGAGAGAACAGAAACTCAGAGCCGACCGACCGATTCACACCGATTCCTTCATTTCCGCGCTTCCGGTCGATCTGGATCGTCGTTGACTTAACGACGACTCTTTAATTTGATCTATCGCCGTAGATCTAGTTGTTGACGTGACTTGGTGATTTTAGGGTTTTCGAGATTTTCGACTGCGTCGATCCGATCTGATTTGATCTTGGAGTTATCGAACAGGATGGAGGCGATTGATGAGCTGTTGAAGCTTTCTGAGACGATAAACCAAGCAGCAGCAGTGTTGGCGGATGAGGATGTGGATGAGAATTCCACTTCTTCAAGGAGAGTTTCTACTTTTCTTAATGTGGTGGCGCTTGGCAGCATCGTAAGCTTATGATGACTCTTCATGGTTTAGTTATATGTGTAGAGTGTTTTGTGATTGGATTTGTAGTTGTGTTGTTTAGAGTCTAGAAGTGCTTAAAATAGGCTAATGTTCGGTCCTCTGATCTGAAATCATTTTTTAGGCATCATAGGTACGTGCCTCTGATTTTTCATAGTTCCAAATGAGTTAATAATCACATATAGCGATGAGAATCAGCAATATGTAGTTCATGAGCTTATCATGATCCATAATCTAGAAGTTTGAATTGTTACTGATATACACTTAGCAAATTGTCTTTATCCCTGGTGAAACTGGCTCATTATTCTGTATTGCGGATGTTAAAGTCAATGTAGTTGTAGTGAGGGTAAATTAAGAGAGTCATATGCTCAGTATGATGGTTGGGTTGACATGTCCGTAAGTATTGACACATGGATGTGTGCTTTGTGTAGTTTATCTCCGGCTGTGGCTGGCAGTTCATCACACCAGTGCTATACTTGGGTGCATTTTGTTTTGGGCCATAATTACACTATTGATAATGCATTTCATTTCCCTAACTTCTACAGGGTGCTGGTAAATCTGCCGTTCTGAACAGCATAATTGGACATCCTGTTCTGGTATGTCAAGTTGGTTTGACCCCCAGCACTTTTCAAGTTGATTTATCTGTACCTTATTTTATTTTTAGTTTTATGGTATCACTTTTTGTTTTCTCTTCATCCAGCCTACTGGAGAAAATGGCGCTACCCGAGCTCCAATATCGATTGACCTACAAAAAGATAGTTCCCGGTCTGGAAAAATATTCTATCAGATTGATAACAAAACACAGGAAGTTTCATCAAGTGAGTATCGTGATTACCAATCCACTAAAATTAAGATATGCCGATGCATGTCATATAAGGTCTAGGGGTTTCACACTGTTGAAGCCTCAACATTCCTTACTTTTGAGGCAACCCTGTAAAGAAAAACTTTGTAATTTGATATTCGATCACGTGATTTAAGGGATGTGCTAATGTTTAAGAAAAAATCTCGAACTGAGTTAATCTCGATGATTTTGCCTTTTGTGACCATCTATTCCTTGCAATAGCATCACCACATCCAATGGTCATTTGGATTACCAGTCTTTGATTGTTATGCACCTGAGAGATACTTAATTAGTCATGTAGCATAAATATCCTTTCATATGGTTGAATGTTTCTCTAGTATAGAATTATTGATTTGCAATTCATAACTATTTTCGGTTTTTGACGGTTGGTGAAGAGTTGCCAGTCACTTATATCTCGTTGTTGTATCATGATTTTCAGGTGCTCTTCGGCGCTCTCTGCAAGAAAGGTTGAGTAAAGGTACTTCTGGTAGAGGCCGTGATGAAATATACTTGAAGCTTCGGATGAGTTCAGGTATGTCATATTATAATTTTTTTATAATAATTTAACAAATAAAAGGTTATTGTAGCTACTTCCCAAATCTGTGCATGTATTTCATCTTTTGACTTTAAATTTGTGAACATATTTTGTTAACGGTGTAGTTTACCACTCTACCTTAGGTAGGGTATATAGGCGAGTTGACAGTGTGACACAACTACTCTGTGTTGAAGTTGGCTGTCACGAGCCTTTCTTTTAACTTTTAGGGAAATTCAGTCAAATCAATCTGCTCAATGTGCCATGTATGATGAATGAACGTTGAAAATACTTGTATTGTCTGAAGTGAGAAGTAAATACTTACTGATGGCTTAAGCTGGTTTCATGCATTTCAGCTCCTCCTCTTAAACTGGTTGATTTACCTGGATTGGAGCAGCGTGGAATGGATGATTCTGTGGTGAGTATTTGATTCTTCTTCTATTTAAATTCACCTATTTTATCAGTGTTTGTTCATCTGGTTTTATTTGAACTACATTAGATAAGTGATTTTGTGGAGCACAATGATGCCATATTGCTAGTTGTTGTTCCTGCTGCCCAAGCACCAGAAATTTCTTCATCCCGAGCCCTACGAGCAGCGAAGCAGTATGATTCAGATGGTCGGTTTACTATAATTCACTATTAAGCTCAGGTATATAGAATTTCTTTATTTGATCTCATTTCTGGACGATTAACTTAATTTAGGTACCAGAACGGTTGGAGTAATTAGCAAAATTGATCAAGCTGCTTCCGAACCGAAGGCGCTTGCCGCTGTTCAGGCCCTCTTATTGAATCAAGGACCGCCTAAGACGGCTGATATTCCATGGGTGGCTTTAATTGGCCAATCTGTTTCTATTGCTTCTGCGCAATCAGGCTCTAGTGGATCGGACAATTCACTGGAGACTGCTTGGAAGGCTGAAACTGAGTCTCTCAGATCAATTTTGACAGGAGTGCCGCAAAGTAAGCTTGGGAGGGTAGCATTGATAGATGCGCTGGCCCATCAGATTCGTAATCGAATGAAAGTTAGAGTTCCTAACCTGCTTTCCGGGTGAGATGATGCTTGCGAGTTTACTTGTTTTCATTTCAAATATTTACATTGTTCCAAACTCCATGTTGCTTGTTCATTCGGGAATCATCTAGTTGTTAACCTTCAGAGGCTGCAACTGTTATTTATGAGTAAAATGCGTGTCAGGTTGCAAGGTAAGTCACAGATTGTTGAGGAAGAGCTGGTGAGACTTGGTGAGCAGCTGGTGCATAGTGCAGAAGGTACAGGGCTATAGCTCTGGAACTTTGTCGTGAATTGAGGAAAAGTTTCTCCAACACATTGCTGGCGGTGAGGTATGGCACTACTAATAACATTCTGTTTTAAATTTTTATTAAATATAAATCTTGGCATCTCTGGAATATTAGTTTTGTACATCTTAGAATTCATCGTCTGATGTTGCTATTAAACTCCTTCGTTAAAACAAGAAGTATTGGTAGACTTTATTGTCAAGTATGATGAAGACGATCTCTTTCACATAATGTTTGGTTCATTAATTCACACAACTATAACTACACCACCCAAAATTGTATTTGGAACTGGCTGAGATATGTAGCTCCTTTACTTGTTCCTTGCATATTATAGCATATTGCCGTTCCATACATTCTGCCTAGTTTTCAAATGTATTGTAATGCTCATTAATTGGATAAAAAATTTCAGGGAGCTGGTTGGAAGGTGGTTGCCAGTTTTGAGGGAAACTTTCCAAATAGGATCAAGCAACTACCCTTGGATAGACACTTTGATATCAACAATGTCAAAAGAGTGCGATACTGCAGACTTATTTTTACTCCTCGCTGGTTATCTATTGTGTATCTTTTATTTTTCCCTAAAGTCTTTTTCTTTTCAGATTGTTCTAGAAGCAGATGGCTATCAACCTTATCTTATATCACCAGAGAAAGGTTTGAGGTCGTTGATAAAAATAGTCCTTGAGCTTGCAAAAGAACCTTCAAAGCTTTGTGTTGATGAGGTGAACTTCTATCAAATAATGTTGACTTTATTTCAGATTTGTACTTCGAATGTAATGATTTACATGCTAAAACTTCTTTGTTAATGAAATTTAGGTACACCGAGTTCTGGTAGATATAGTTTCTGCCGCTGCAAATGCTACCCCAGGCCTTGGAAGATATCCCCCCTTTAAAAGAGAGGTATTAATCAATACCATTATATTTTGCTATATTCCCTAGACAGCATCGTCACATTTTCTAGTACTGAAGTATGTTCTGCATCAGCTGTTGTTTTATATTTCTTTGGCAAAAGATACTTGATTTTTTTCTTGAATTTGGACTTGAATTTATTATTAAACCTTCAACAGGTGGTCACTATTGCAAGTGCTGCTTTAGATGTATTTAAGAATGAGGCGAAGAAAATGGTTGTTGCATTGGTTGACATGGAACGAGCATTTGTTCCGCCTCAACATTTTATCCGCCTAGTCCAAAAGAAGGTAAACCAATGAGCTTTATTGAGTCAAGTTCCTAGATCATAATGGCAACCAGAATGGCACGCCTTTAAGACATTATAGTACATGGTTCTCACTTCGCCACCTCTATAATAACCATCTTTTTTATTGCAATAATACACCCCATTATAGTACATTAGTTTCAACATCCAATGTTTTAACCATTAACCCCAGTTCTTTGATATTTGTTTCTCAAATCGGCTAGGATGGAGAGACAGCGTCGAGAGGATGAACTGAGAAATCGATCCACCAAGAAAGGATCTGAAGCTGATGCATCGCAAAACAGGGTACTATTTGATCAAATAGTGTTTATTTATTAATCATTATACTTAATCAACCATTTATGTGAGTAGGCCAATTCGAGGCCTAACGCTTTTCATGTAACTTATTTTGATATTTCTTTTAGGCAGCAAGTCCCCAAACAGGTGGTGGCATTCTTAAGTCTCTCAAAGATAAGGCTGGTCTGTCTGATAAAGACGTTCAAGAAGTTTCAGGTTTAAAGACTGCTGGCCCTGGTGGCGAAATAACGGCAGGTAATGTTACCTTCCACCTGTACTTTTGTAAAATCAGCTGTTGATCGACAAATCTACGACATTGCTTTTTACTGATATATATTTACTACAATTTTTCAGGCTATATGTTGAAGAAAAGTTCTAAAAGCAATGGGTGGAAGCGCAGGTGGTTTGTGTTGAATCAGAAAACTGGCAAGGTATCATCTCATAGAATCATTAGGTGGTCTTTCTACTGGTATGTTAACACCTTCAATGCCTTTCTGCAGCTTGGTTATACCAAAAAGGAAGAAGAGAGACATTTTTCTGGTGTCATCCCGTTGGAGGTTTTTATTTTCTTTAAAGATTACATTTTGTCAACAGATGAAGAAAATAAACATTTGTGATCATTTTTTTACTGTCAACCACTGGTATTGGCTTCGTTAAGTGATATAAGAATCACTGGCCTAATACCTAAGTAATAGATATGGTTCTTCTCAGTTCTCATATCTAGAATTTCAACAAATCCAGGAATGTATTATTGAAGAAGCTTCTGAAGAAGACGAAGCTCCCTCAAAAAGTAAGAAAGACAAGAAGGCTAATGGACCCGATTCTGGCAAGGGCAGTGGCCTAGCATTTAAAATATCAAACAAAGTACCCTACAAAACGGTATTGAAAGGTATATTGCACTATCTCTCCCTTGCTCTTGTCTACCTAAACTTTGTTCTTTTAGCTGAATTATAATTTTATAACTTTATTTGATGCAGCTCATAACAGTGTATTGCTTAAAGCTGAGAGTATGGCAGACAAAGTTGAATGGCTCAGCAAGTTAGGATTTGCAGGTGAACTGCCCAAAGGAAGTAAAACTAAGAGTGCAGTTCCTGAGTCTGGTCCAACCATGCGTCAAAGTCATTCTGACGGTTCATTGGTTAGTTATCATGAACTAAGCCATATGCGTTGTGAGACTGAGATTGAACACATGCTCGTTTTGTAAGAATTGTTCTCTTTATTAGTTTCCATTCCATTGTTCAGGACACTATGTCAAGACGACCTGTTGATCCAGAAGAAGAATTACGGTGGATGGCGCAGGAAGTCCGTGGTTACGTGGAAGCAGTTTTGAACAGTCTTGCCGCTAATGTGCCTAAAGTAATTCTTTTTCATTTGTGTATGTGGTTTTGACTTGATTATTTTTGGTATTGAGTTTAAGTTCTTGATGAATGGAATTAATTGAACAGGCAGTTGTTCTTTGCCAAGTTGAAAAGGCTAAGGAGGACATGTTGAACCAGTTGTACAGCTCCATCAGGTTACCTTACTTTGAATGTTTGAGTTGATAGAGTGGGTTAGTGTATAAAAATGGAATTACTGAACTGAGCAGCTGGTAGGTAGATGCATGTATGCTTCATTCTATTTTATTTTCTGTTGCAGTGGCCAAAGCACGGCACGAATTGAAGATTTGCTTCAAGAAGATCAAAATGCAAAGCGTAGAAGAGAACGCGTCCAAAAGCAATCAGTTTTGCTCTCGAAACTGACACGACAACTTAGTATTCACGACAACAGTGCTGCAGCTGCTTCTGAGTGGTCAAATGGATCTGGTACTTGTATCCTGGAGCTTTATTTTTTTTCTTCCTAAACAGAACCTCTTGTCACTTAAGTTGTGAGCTAATATATGGGTTTGCCTTTTTAAACAGAAAGTAGCCCAAGGGCAAATGGGCAAGTTTCAGATGAATGGCGATCAGCTTTTGATGGTGCAGCAAATGGATCTGCATACTCGCGATCAGACTCAGCTGGTCCAAGATCCAGCTCCAATGGTCGCCGCACTCCCAACCGATTGCCACCGACGCCCCCTCCTGGCTCCAAGTAAGGGTGCACCACTTGAAGATGAAAAGCAGAAGGATTTCGGAAGCAAGCGTTGGATCTCGCCACCAATGATTCAGCGCATTAGATTTTATTTTAATGGCATGGAAGTCTCGCTCCATTATTTCCTCATTTGGGAACCTTTACTACTTTATTTTGTAAACTTCAGAACTCTATAATATACTCTAATTACAAATAGAGGTATGAAAATGAAACATTGAGAGACTGAAATTTTTGTGTATGGGATTTAGTGGAAAGTGTATTCTTAAAATCTTGCTTGCTGTAGTTATTATTGTTATCTCCCCTCCTACTGTCAGGAAGAATGGTTTTTCAATAATCACTGCCAATCAGATTAATTAAAAAACAACAATTTTGTTAACTGTTTTGTCACTAATCAAACACACATTTCGAGTTTCGACCTAGCACGGTTGCTGTTTTTGCTTCATTCTCCCAGCAAAATTAAAAACAAATCAATACGGCGGCGTTTTTTGCAACACAGGCTGAGTGAGTAATCAGCCTACGACAAAGTATCCAAAACATGCTCCCCGTTTCCCACGTCCAGCAATGCTCTGCTGTCTCACACACCATCAAACTAATCCATTAAAATTACGCCACGTAAGCAAACCTCATTATCATAACACTTGGCAGCTTCTCATTGGATAATATTTCAAACAAGCATTGATCGATTCTTCACTTGATTCAGTCTCGCCGTAGAAAAACAGAGGACCAAACCCATTATTCAAGATCGAGTAAAGCAGCAGCAGCAACAACTAAACAAATCTCTTTCATTCCAAATCAATCTGTTAACAGATAGAAAGAGATGGCGACTGGGTACGGAGACGCGAGTCAAAAGATCGATTACGTGTTCAAGGTGGTTCTGATTGGAGATTCAGCTGTTGGGAAGTCACAAATACTTGCTAGATTTTCTCGTAACGAGTTCAGTTTGGACTCCAAAGCGACTATCGGAGTTGAGTTTCAGACAAGGACGCTTTTGATTCAGCATAAGAGTGTTAAAGCGCAGATCTGGGACACTGCTGGCCAGGAAAGGTACGAGCTTTGTACCCTTTTTGTCATGTTTTTGTTTATCTTAGGATGTTTTAAATTTCTATGCTTGATGTTGCTTCTGCTTCCATGATTTCATTTGCTTGATTTTGGATTGTGGTGATCTGGTGTTTGTATTCAATTTGCGGAATTCTGTTGATTGGTAGAAAGGAAAGAAATATGAAATTGAGTTGTCAGATGTTTACTAAGTTATGTCAGATTAGGGTGCTCAGAATTTTATTTGTGGATTTGTATTCCGGAAATCTTTGTTATTTTTAAGAATATATATCACTCGAAACAGTTGAATATGATTTTAAGCTGAACTTTAGTAGTTAAAACAATGCAAATAACTCTGCTTGTAATTGCGTAAGTGTTGGCTTAGTATTATGAGTTTGTCCGTGATGCAGTTGCAATTGTTGTTGACAGGAATACTTTTTGCTGGTTATTTGTTGTATTTCTGATGCTGCATGTATGGAAATAATTTTTAGTTAGCGATGCTACTGCCAGCTTATGTATCGTGTTGCCAGTTTTCTGTTTTGATAGTTGGAATATTTGTAACATTATCTAAAGAGATTTTGAGTGTGCATTTCATCTATTTTTCTGCAAGACACAGATCGACACAGATTTTCGAGGATGTTTTATCTGTGAGAATGGAGTAGAATCCAAAATCAATCTCTTAACTTTTAAAATTATTATTTTTAGGTGTGCAAAATTATTTCCTAGTTTTGTAACTTTGGATGCAGATTGGTCAAGTATCAGTCTTTTCCCTTTACACTCCAAAATTATGTTAAATGGAAGTCTTTTATGTTTTTGAACACATAATAGGTAATGCGCTAATCAGCTGTATCCATATCTACAGATGGATAGGATTTTATTGTGTCAATATTTACTCTTTAAGTTTTTGAGGAACATCATACTTCTCTCGCTCTCAAAAATTAGGTAGTGCAGTAGTTGATTTTGTGGGCTATGGTATTTACCCGAACTTACCCGCAGGTATCGAGCAGTAACAAGTGCATACTACAGAGGTTCTGTCGGTGCAATGTTAGTTTATGACATTACCAAACGTCTGAGCTTTGACCACATACCTCGCTGGCTAGAGGAGTTGAGAGCACACGCCGACAAAAACATAGTCATCATGTTGATTGGGAACAAATGTGATCTTGAGAGCCAGAGAGCAGTACCAACAGAAGATGCCAAAGAATTTGCGCAAAAGGAAGGATTGTTTTTCTTAGAAACTTCCGCACTGGAGGCTACCAATGTCGAAACAGCATTCACAACCATCTTAACTGAGATCTTCAACATTGTTAACAAGAACAAAATCACGGCAGGTGAAAGTCAAGGCAATAACAGTAACCCCACCGTCCTCTCTGGCAAGAAAATCATCGTCCCAGGACCAGGACAAGTAATTCCATCAAAGAGCTCATGTTGCTCCACTTAAAGAGACTCGTTGTTTGACATTTGAGATTTCATATACTAACTACATTGTGTAGTTCAGATTCTGAGATATAGTACGGTCTGTACATTATGCATTATGAGACGGTTTTTTAGGAACCCTATTGTTCAACTTAAAGCTAACTTTCAAAAAATGCATCATAAATATTTTTTGTTTTTTAAAGAAAGGGTTCTTCTGTCAGCTTATATGACCAGATTTCAGTGTACCAAGACCAAGGTTGAATTTTAAATTAATAAAATTTGATGGACGGGGATAAAAGTTCTTTAACTATGTTGTCACGGTGGAAAGCTCTTTTGAGATCCTTACTATTGGGTGAGATTCTGAGACTTCCATCATGGCCGTTGGTTGCATTTAGTTTTGGGGTCCGGATTGTGTCACGTGGAGGTGAAAGAACAAAAGCAGCAATTTCTCTCACCTGTGATTTCAAATTTCTCTCACCTCCACATGGCACAATCCGGACCTCAAAAACAAATGCAACCAACGGTCATGATGGGAGTCTCAGGGTCTCACCCAATAGTAAGGGTCTCAAAAGAGACCACCTCTGTTGTCATGTGTTTAGAATTTTTTGTCTACTTTAATACTCCCTCCGTCCCACCCAAAGGTTCCTATTTGGCATTTCCAATGTAAAATAAGAAACCAATATTTAAGGAATAAAAAATTCTGATGAAAATCTGATTAAGACAAATCCAAAAGTAAACTTTCCCACCAAAATTTTGAGACCAAAATTACTTTACCAAAAGTAAACTTTCCCACCAAAATTTTGAGACCAAAATTTTGAAACCAATATCTAGGGTTGTTGGGGGTGATTTTTCAATTTTGGTAGTTAGTTTAATTCAATTATAATAATTAATTAGTTAGTATAATTAATTATATTTAACTAGTAAGTGTAATTAGAGTGTTATATTTTAATATTTATTTTTTGCCAAAAAAAGAAATAGGAAGCATTCGGTGAGACACCTAAAATGGCAAAAAGAGAATCATTCGGTGGGACGGAGGGAGTATATATTATTGTTCTCACAGTGCAACACTGCAACTTCTGATTTGAAAAATGAATGTTTTTAAGGGAACCGGATCCGGTGCAGCGTGCAGCTATATGCAGCGTACCCAATACGACGTCGTTTTGAATATTTTTACTAAAACTTTAGTTGGAATGCCTAAATCCGTCGTTAAACGACGTCGTTTTGGCTCGCTGCAGCAGGCTGCACGCTGCACGTGATTCCATTCCATTTTTAAGACCACAGAAATATATTTTGTTAAATACATATATGCACTTTTGAAGTTGTCTCAAATCGCATGATAATGAGAATGACTGTTAATTTATCTTGAGTTGCACGATCATGAGTTTCACGAGTTGAGGACTTTTGAAACATATATGAGATCAAACCAGAATAAATTTGCTAGTGGATTTCTACGCCTCTCCTTCATAGATTTGAGTCATTGCACTATGCCTTGTTCAAATGTGTTTCTGCACTCCCCTAGTCAGAAAACTACAACAATATTTAATTAAGTGTACTTCATCATTAAATGTCAATGTTGGTGTACAACGCTTGTTTCCACAACCACTCTGAAGTCTGATCAGCCCATTTCAGTTGATTGCAAGAATAGTTAAAGTTCAAAACAAAACAAAATGATTGTAAACACAACAAAAGGAGGAAAATGAAAAACACACATATATAGAGCTAGAGAGAGGGAAATAGCACATCTAATGGGTTATTCCAATGATAGAAAAATGGAATATTCCAAAGGATAAACCTTGTCAAGACCCTATATGCTTCCTCTTATCATTTCTCCCTATCTATTTTAGTGGGTTTGCTAGGTTAACAGTTCCTTTTTTCCCATTATTCCTCCAACTTTTAATCATGAGAGATCTTAGAAAAATAATTACAACATAAAACCCTACCAAGCATTGTCAATACTTACTACTTTGTGCTCTTTTTTATCAATATTGAACTATAAATCGACTTGTCAAAGTCACACCATGTGTGCACTTGAAGATTTTCCAGGAAAGAAAAAAAGATTTCCCTGTAAAGAGGTAAGAATATGCCCTAGTCCTTAATATAGAAAATGAGAAAAAAGTAGGGTTGGAAGAAACAAATGCTCCCTTTTGCAATTTCCACCGCTCTTTGTGCAACCCTAGCTACTCTTACTTATTGAAGATTTGGAGTATGAGCCCTGGTAAGCCAATTGCAGCATATCTGAGACGAAAAGGCTTAAAACAATACTCCCTCCGTCCCGCTTTGTTTGTCCAAAAGCACAAAATGCACGGTAATTAAGGTAGAAAGAGGATATAAAATGTGTGGTTGAGAATAAATGATTAATAAGTAAATGAGTAAAAAATAGAATGTGTGGTTGAGAATAAAGGAAAGTGGACAAACTTAAGGGGACACTCAAAATAGAAAGTGGACAAATATTATGAGACAGAGGGAGTATTTCCTAAGAATATAAAATAGAAGGATTGGGATTCTGTGAGATAAATAAAATTTTTGAAACCATAAGATTTAATATCAACGTTTGTTTTAGAATAATATAATGATTGAGATTAAATTAATTTTTAGTTAAAATTTAAATGAATAAGGAAAAAAATACGGGGCAGTTATGGACTGAATATTATCAATATTAATGTTAGATTGATAGAAATCAACGATCGAGATGATGTGTCTTTCTGTCTCACATTAATTATTTTGTCCTCCTTAAATCATTTCCTACAATAGAATTATGTTACGAACAAAACGACATCGTTGTAAATTTGCATGTTTGAGATGCAATGCACACAATTTTTTTGACAGCCACACAAACCTATATGGCTATAAGTATCCAAAATAAACAGCATATAACTTCTACTGCTTCCAGTAGCCACATAACCTGTAAACTTGTGGATGCCCGTCATTCTCCCTATCAAATTTATACCTAACTTTCACGGACACGTAGAATCAGTAACGTGCGTTCAAAAATCATTCAAGATATTTGATTGCATCTTTTCTGAAGAGACAATTTTGTATAAACGGATAGTTGTTGAAAAACGAATGTTCATATGTATAACAGAAGCATTAATTAACCAGCGAGTGGCTAATACATGGCATATTTGCGAATCAGGAGCATCCCAGTTTGATTTCAGTTTATTCTGTATTCCATTGGTAATAGTACAATAAGGGATCATCATAGTGGAATGAGATCTGGTGCAACTTGCTGTAATTTGTAGAATGTAGTGTGATTTGCATTTAAAACTACGCTGTTTTTGTAACAGATTCATTAATTTAAAATTTGAGATTTGGATTAAATAGCGTAGTTTTAGATGTAAACAATGTCGTTTTAATTCTGCGCAATTTTTATTAAAATTTATGTGTGAAAATTATGATCAGCCATCACTGTGTGCATTATCGTAGGATGATTTTGATAAGCCATCATATTTTGGCCACAAATTTACCATGAACCTTTGATACAGACCATCTAATCAACTTTACCATAGGTTTTCCCACTAGGTAACATTTATGTTAAATAAAAGCAAAACTTCAAAATCCATAAAAGTACAAATAAAGTCAAAAAATACATTGCATAAAAATATTCAAATTTAAAGACTAAGAGAGTAAAAAAAATTATAACATAGTAACTTAATCCAGAATGCTAAATGTCATATGTAATGCGTATAGTGAAATACTTATAGTGTGTCTGGGATTGTTTTAGATTTGCTTCTTTTTATACTTTAGATAAATTACATCTATTTATTGATAAATCTAATGGTAACAGTTGGTGGGTGGTATATAGTTTAATGGAATCCGGTTTAACGAGTAATTGTTAAAAATCCACTTGAGAAAATGCATTAGATTTTAAATGATTTATCATCGTTGGGGCATCGAAAGGTTGATTTTCTTTTTCTTCTTTTTATTTTTTTACTGTAAATGGTTGGTTTTCGGATTTGGATCCAATGCTGCGAACAGCCATTTGCAACCAATTTAAAATTGATTAATTTAATATTTTTAGAAAATACGATGCCACGTGTAAACGGTTTAGTGGTTTAGATAGGGTTTTAGATATATAAAATATTAAATTTCTATTTTTTAGGATTTTTTATTATTATATTTACTAATTAAAAATTATATACATTAAAACTTTGATTAAAACTTTCATTAAAATCGGTTGGAATCCGTTGTACGCTGTACCGGATCCGAATCCGGTTTTTGGAATTATCCTATATTTGACATGTGTATTCGGATTAGGCATATCGGGTACTACAAATTCAAAACAAATTATCGAGTTTTACTCACTATTATAATCAAACTTTTATCAAAATGATCCATTTATATTTAATGCTTCTTTGGTAATGCAAATCCACGGAAACTATTAAATTCTTAAAATATAAAGCATTATATTTGGTGGGGAAAAGCGTAAGAACAAAACATAAATATTTGTAAAATATTAAGACTGGGTTAATTTTTAGAAGGACATTAAATATTTGCGAGACGGAAGCATAATATCTCAATCATTGATTTAATTAATCTGGCGATTGAAATTAAAGTTAAGGTTTGCTTAACATGGGCGGTTGAGTTTGCAAAATACACGGGTGGTTGGATTTGACGGTTATTTATAGTTTAAATCTCGTCCGTTGGATTAATATTAATCAACGACGATTCAGATGATGTCCTTCTGTCTCATGAAAACTTACAACGTCTTCCTGAACCTTATCCTAATAAGACATAATTTTAAATGTTAATTTAAATAATTCAACTGATGAGATATATATATAGGGAGGATATCAAGAAGGACCGTCAAATATTTGTGATATGTAATTCAGTCATTGATTAAATTACATTCTTATCCTTAAATTACAGTCATAAGGTCATATCTCAACCGTCATCTCAGCCATTAATCAATCAATTGGGTAACACGTGTCTACTTTTTGGGTTAGTGGATGCAAGTGGGTTGGTGGTTGTCACATGTCACCAAATTGATAAAACAATGTATGAGATGAACGATTGAGATATATCTTTACGAATGTAATTTAAGAACGTGGATGTATTTGAACGATCTCCCCTAATTATATCTTAAAGTTAGGTCTAAAGTGACAAAAATAAAAATTAGAAAGTTTGAAGAAAATGGTGGCGTAAGTTCTCAGAAGGATATTGAAAAAGTGAGGAGGCCTTTTTAGACACACCAAACCGCGCGGTGCATAAATTACTGTGCACATCATCATTTTAAACAAGACTCTCTTGCTGTATAAATATCTGCTTTCTACTTCCATTTAGTCAGAATCTTAAAAGAGATAGAAAGAGGGTTTGAGAGAGAGTTTGATAGAGAATGGGTGGAAGTTCCAACAGGATTGATAGTTTTAGTGTGAGAATAGACCATTCAAATGATGATATAGGAGCGGTGGTTAACATGCAACAAGTGGAACGGCAAGAAGGAGCAGTGGAAGTGCACAAGGTGTGTTTGCCACCACATCAAAGCAGTCTCAAAAAATTGAAACATAGAGCATCTGAGATTTTCTTCCCAGAAGATCCTTTACACCGTTTCAAAAACCAAACCCGGATTAAGAAATTTATTCTAGGGTTGCAGTTTTTGTTCCCTGTCTTCGAATGGGGTCCTGATTATAACTTGAAGCTTTTTAGGTCTGATGTTATCTCTGGTTTAACCATTGCCAGTCTTGCCATCCCTCAGGTTTGTGTCTCCGACTCTCTCTCATTAGTTATTGTCAGTATTGCATGCAACCGAGAGTGAGAGAGAGTTTTAATTACTTGGTTTTGATGGATATATGCCATTAAATTTGTTACTTATTAAAATGGAATTGACTTTAGTAGTGGCTAATTTAATGCTCCCTAACTTTGATTATCTCTCATTTAATTTGAGGCATGCAAACCTCTTCTTTTATTTCTTCTCTTCCCTGAATTCATTGATACTTATTCTTCATAAATTGACGTGGCTGATTTCCATATAACATCATTTTCTTATCTCACCTTTTATATCATTATGTCTGAAAGTATTTCTCTATTTTATATTCTTAATTAAAGGCCTTTACGTGTCGAATTTTCAGGGAATAAGTTATGCCAAACTTGCTAATCTACCTCCAATAATAGGACTTTGTAAGTGCCAACTTCAGTTTGGTCCTCCATTCTAAAATTTAACAGTACATATTGATTGAAAAAAGCTTATTATTTGCTCAATTTTTAATAAACTTGATATTGACTCAAATGATTTTGACTGACTAAATTCTCCATCTTAAAATTTTGCAACAGATTCCAGCTTCTTACCACCACTGATATATGCCGTACTAGGGAGCTCTAGGCATTTGGCCGTCGGTCCGGTATCCATTGCTTCCCTTGTAATGGGCACCATGTTAACTGAAACAGTGACTTATGCCAGCGACCCAACTCAGTATCTTAAGTTGGCTTTCACTGCAACATTCTTTGCTGGTTTATTTCAAGCATCCCTAGGCATCTTCAGGTTTTTTTCTCAATTTTTCTTCTTGTTATATTTTTATAAATTGGCCTTTATATATGTATTGATGTTTTTTTCTTTTTAGGCTTGGCTTTGTGATTGACTTTCTTTCAAAAGCAACACTGGTAGGTTTCATGGCTGGAGCTGCAGTCATTGTCGCATTGCAACAGTTGAAAGGATTACTTGGAATCACCCATTTCACTACCAAAATGCAGATTATTCCGGTTTTGACTTCCGTTTTCAAAAACACCCATGAGGTACTACACATACATTCCCATTTCTCTACATATCCCTATTATATGCATGAGATTTTTGATATGCTTTGCTAAAGGGAAATAAGTTGGTCAATTTAAGTTTGGTTGAGCTATTCATTTTCTTCACCTTTTCATCTAAAATCCCAACAAAAAGCACATTCTAAAGTAAAGAGATCATAATTCAATATATATACTGGTGATGTTAGGCACACAAAGATATTTATCAATTTTCTATCCTCACGCAAAGTAGTTTAGAATGATTTTAATCACATAACCGATATATGCTTGCGTGAAAATGAAGTTAACAGTTTGTGGTTATGATGGATACTAATTTTCCATCCAAAATATTATTTGTGACAAATTTTATCATATCGACTAGTATCACTCATATTTGCGGAATATTACGTGCAGTGGTCTTGGCAGACAATTGTAATGGGAGCTTGTTTTTTGATCTTTTTACTGGCCACAAGGAAATATGTAAGAAATTTTGGTATATTTACATGAGATTTCCATATGTACAAATAATGGCTTGTTTGGGCAGTTGATCATTAAATGTGTTGATTCCAATCCAGAGCATGAAATATCCAAAGCACTTCTGGGTCTCTGCTGCAGCTCCTTTAACCTCAGTTATCTTGTCAACCCTAATAGTCTTCCTGATTAAGTCCAAAACTGATAAAATATCTGTTGTAAGTATTCTAATATTTATTTCATGAATGTGCGATTAGTGTACCTTATTTTGTTTACAGAAGTTGGAATTTATCTTTGTTAACTTGTGCAGATTGGGTACTTACCTAAGGGATTGAATCCACCATCAGCCAACATGTTGTTCTTTCATGGCCCTTTCTTAGGACTTGCTATCAAAACTGGCATCATCACTGGCATTTTGTCCCTCACAGTATGTCAAAATACTGGCTTTGCATGTATATTCATTGCAATATATTTTATGTATAGATTTTGCAATGAGAAATTTCTTATGCATATAAATAAAGGCGCGTTATTTTTTTGGAATATTACTAGGAAGGAATCGCCGTGGGGAGAACTTTTGCAGCTCTGAAAAACTACCAAGTTGATGCTAACAAGGAAATGATGGCCATTGGATTTATGAACATGGCTGGTTGTTGCACCTCTTGTTTCGTGACAACGGGTAATTACTGCTACAAAAAACTTCCTGAACATATAGACTACTCGATCACTGATTAGGCATATGAATATTAACCAAGACAATTTGCATACACAGGGTCATTTTCAAGATCAGCTGTGAATTATAATGCTGGAGCTAAAACTGCAGTTTCAAATGTTGTCATGGCAGCAACTGTGTTGGTGACATTGCTGTTTCTAATGCCATTATTCCATTACACCCCGAATCTTATCTTGGCCTGCATTATCATCACAGCAGTGATAGGCTTGATTGACTATGGAGAAGCAATACGTTTATGGAAAGTCGATAAATTGGACTTTCTATGTTGCTTTTGTTCTTTTTTTGGAGTTCTATTCATCTCGGTTCCAATGGGCTTGACCATCGCGGTAAGTTACATTGTTCATATCAGTATGGTATGCCATTATCATTTTCTAGTCGGATTATGCACAAGACTTATTTTTCGTCAAAATGGTAAATTACAGGTTGGAGTGTCAGTGTTTAAGATTTTGGTAAATGTGACAAGGCCTAATACAACTGCTCTAGGCAACATTCCTGGGACAGACTCATTCCAAAGCCTTAACCGATACAAACAAGCTTTGAGTGTTCCCTCCTTCCTCATTTTAGGCATTGAGTCGCCTATGTACTTCGCAAACTCAACATATCTCCAGGAAAGGTTAGCAAAAGTTTAACTCATTTCTGTCAATAACTTTTGTCTTGAACATATAATCATAAAAATGACTCAAGGTGTAAGGTTTACAGCTTGATCATTTTCATTTCCTTTTGATTGATCTAGGATTCTGAGATGGGTGCGCGAAGAAGAAGACAGAGTACGTGCGGCCAATGGAGCTGCTTTAAAATGTATAATCATCGATATGACTGGTAAGTTACTTAAAGGACATTACATACTCTTAAATGCTTTAGTATACTCTACACAGAGACAAGTCTATAATGTAACTTCTAACTTTGTATAGCTGTGACTGCAATTGACACGAGTGGCATCGATGCATTACGTGAGCTTCGAAAGATATTCCATAACAGATCACTGCAGGTACATATTCGCCACTGACATTAAATCTATACAGTTCTATACCTTATTGATTGAATTTGTCAAGAGGAAGAGATGCACAATTCTAACCGCGAAAGAACTTTTTGTTCTATCAGCTCGTATTGGCGAATCCTACAGCAAGTGTGATGGAAAAACTATACAAATCACAAGCATTAGAAGCATTTGAAGTAGGTGGTCTTTACATGACTGTTGGAGAAGCTGTCTCAGACATTTCATCAACATGGAAGAAACCTAGTAATACTTGATCAATCAATATGATCATAAATGTATGTCGAAGATAATAGTCCGGCATGCGTCAATAAACTGGAAAAGTTTTGTTAAGTACATTTCAGGTTATTTTTCACTTGAAATGGAAGTAACTGAGAGTAACCATTTTCATGTGGTGCAGAAATATATACAAACGTTAACACTGACTCGAGTCCAAATATTAAGTTTCTACCAGTTCAGTAAGTTTCTAGACAATCGAGATGCAGAGGTATAAGTATTAAGAATCAAAGAACATGTGATTTTATACAGCCTCTGAAAGAATATGCTACAACAAATGAACATCAGAATACTTGGTGTAAACTACTTTTTTGTGTCTGTTTCTTTCTTGTTTCGGCTTTTGTCTTCTTTAAACAGATTTCCTGTGAGTGATGCAATGCGTGATGCCAAGTCGTCATAATCTGGAAGTTTAGGATGGATAAGGCCTTTCATTCCATCTGGCTCAGATGAAGCAGCCCGAGTTCTAGGAGAAAGTACCGAGTCTTGTGGCAGTGATAAGCCTCTTGTATGTTTCACTTCCCTTTCAAAACTACTTCTCCTAGTCTCATTACTATCGTCGTAACTTCTTCGATATGGGGGTGGCCGGTCACTCTTCGGGCTTGCTTTGGGGCTGTGATCATTTTCTAGACTTGGTGTTTTGTTGAATCTATTCCTTCTGACTGATTTAGGCTTTGGCTTTTCATTTTCGATATGTTTTGAAGTACCCTCAGATACTTCATTGTCACTTGATGCAACATGAGACACTTCTACGGCTTTTGAGTAATAAGGCGGGGGAGGGACTAGGCCATAGTGGCGTGCATTATTGTTTTCAGATTGATTTCCTCTAGGACTTGATCCAAATGGGTCATCAAAAATGAACTCTTCATCGAAAGATCCATACTTTTGCCGGTCCTGTAATCGGAGAATTGTGAAGACTTTTAAGTTTATAAATTGTATTTTTTCCTTATGGATATGAGGCTTACATGCTCTGCAGGTGGTGGAGTATACAATCTCTGCTCAAGAGCTTTGGAATCCCATGCTATGGAAGCTTCGTCTGCGATTTCTTGCAGTAGCTGAAACTTCATGTCTTTTGTGGGAGGTTTTAGCTTCAACTTTTCCACAAACTGTTTACAATGGAAATGCCTTTCAAAATATGTGAAAAACACTTGTTGCTTTTGATCTGAATATGTAGACTTGCCTCTTTGTTAACGTAACCATCCAATGAATTTCCATACTTTGTGCTAAAAAGGTTTCTCAGATCGCGAAGCTCTGGCAAATCTGCAAACCTTGCTGCAGCATACATCAAAGATGGTATGGCTTCGCGGCACTCTTCAGGGCAGTCACTGTCATTTTCAATCAAATGGGTCAGAAATGAAAGTATCAAACCAGGAATACAACAGTTGTTCAGGCCAAAGAGGAAAGACTTACGGCTGTTTATCCATAATTGCCAGGTTGGTGGAGATACACTCACAAAACTTTTCTATCATTCCGTAGCAGGACGACATGTTGATCTCGACAAGAAGTCCTTCGGCCTGCATCATCAGCAACAACAATTACTGTCAGATATAAGGAATATGATCACAACAAAGAGAATGCCGAATTGGCGAATTCGATACCCTTCCGTAGGCATTGATGTCAAGATTGTTCTTAAGAAGATCAGCAATGTCAGCTCTGAAGAACTTCTGCACAGAATTCCTCCTCTTGTTTATCTTCTCCAATCGTATCTTGATCAGCTTCAGATTCGTCTTGCTGCACCCAAACCACCATCAGATTACAGAAGATTCCATTTTTACCAATCAAAATAAAAACATCAAATCAATGATAGCATAAAAGAAAATCATCCACACCATTTGTAGTGAAATTTACGGCCTAATAGCGCGTCAAACATTCCGAAAATCGCCAGGATTGAAATGGGGAACTCTAGATTTACAAGCAAATGATTACAAGAATAGAAAAGTTGGAATCTTGGAGAGGAAAGACAACAATATGGAATGGTTAATGATGAAAATGGATACCCTGGGGCTCAAGAAACCCTCAAGAATCTCTTGGTAAATAATAAGACACTAGAAAATTGGAATAAATAAAGAATCTAAAATTAGCGGGAGTCCAGAAGTCGTTGATGGGCCAGGCTGTCAGTCAACGTGAAATGGCCAAGCCCAATTCTAACCCAGTGGCCCATATCAGGCCCAATAAGAAGCCATGCCCTAATTTCACATTCAGTATAACAATCGCCGACTCGCCGCCGATCAAAATTCACTACAGCTACACTCATGGTACGATCGCCGACGACGGCGACCTATCTAATCCGATCGCGGTCTATCTTGACGCATTTATCGTTCATTGAGTTTTGCTGATCTGTTTTTAATTTGTTGTACAGGGTAAGGGAACGGGAAGTTTCGGAAAGAGGAGGAACAAGACGCATACTCTCTGCGTCAGATGTGGACGCAGGAGTTTCCATCTCCAGAAGAGTCGCTGCTCTGCTTGCGCTTATCCAGCTGCTCGCATCAGGAAGTGTATGTTTATTTTTTTATTTTTTTATTTTTTTGTAATTGGTATAATTCTTGTAGTAGTTCATTGTTAAGTGTTGTTGCTGTAATGTTTAGATAATTGGAGTGAAAAGGCTATTAGAAGGAAGACAACTGGAACTGGTAGGATGAGGTACATGCGTCATGTTCCGCGCAGATTCAAGAGCAATTTCAGAGAAGGTATTTTGTTTACAAAAATGTGTTTTATTAATCTGATTCGGAAGGTATTATACGTTTTTAAGAGTATATTGCGAAGTGTACATAAAGATCCTAAAAAGTAGTTGATCCTGCGGAGCTTCAGTTATGCTTTATCTGTGTTAACTTCAATATACCTTTAGTTTTGCATAAGACAAGTGTGAAATGTTCTTGTTGCTTATTAGAGGTTCCGACTCTAGGTAAATCTTGCGCAGAGTTGTTTTTGCTTTAAAACTCAAGCAGGTAGTGTGTAGATTTGTACTATCACAGAGGAAATTAAATTAGCTTTCTTCTTTCAAATGGGCAAGAGGGGAGAACATGTTTGTTACTTGGTTGTTCACCTTGTATTCCTTGAATCAATATTTTTCTTTAGTATTGTCCTTTGTATTTAATCCTTCGGTGTGACTTCAGTTTGTGTTGGTGCTTTTCCCTGATTAGCATGTATTATCTTGTCACGTGAATGGAAGCTCTTTAGACTGATTTCATTTTTCAACATGACATTTATTTGATTTGTTTGCTTCTTTCCACCAGGTACCCAGGCAGCCCCTAGGAACAAAGGAGCTGTGTCAGCTTAAGAGTTTCCTGATTGAGGACTTAGCCTAAAGCCCCCCGATTCATTTTTGTTGTGTTCTCCTTGAACTCAGTACTACTTTGATTTGTAACTGGATGTTTTTTAGCTACATTTTCATTTTCTATGCACAACATCAGTTTTTTGTGTTTTCTAAGTGCCTGGTGGCAAACATGTTGGTGATCGGAAAAAATTAGCGTAATCTTCCCTTTGATAATAGTTTTGCCAACATTGGAATCTAAACTAGATTGGTCTTCAAAAGCCAAATCTGTATTTAATACAGGCATCTCTGTAATGATTAGAATACAGCACAAGTTTTTTCGTCCGCAAAGTTTTTTGATAGAAACTCAGAACACTGAATACATTACACTTTGTTTTACAAGTGCCGCAAATGGTGTTCGGCACTCAATCATCCGTAAACAATGCAAGAACCTACCTATACCTGAGGTGAGGCGATGCGAGACGGGTTGAGTTTCAAATCTTCACTGACTAGGTCGTTTTGATACAATAGATTATTATCTCTTAATTTGACTTGGAGCACCGAATCCACATCCGCTAGTTAGTGGGTTAACGAGGGAGGGGATAGATGCTCAGTGCACTCCAGATGTTTGTTGTATTGACTCTGTGAAAGCTACAACCTTTTACTCTTTTTTGCTTTTGATTGTCTTCATTTTGCATGTACCTTGGTCACAAGAGTGGTGATTTTTGATTGAATCTTATCTGAGCTTATTGTCTGTGCTGTGCCATGAGATGTGAATTTAGAATCTCGTCTTGCATTGTTTTGGGAACACACGGTACTTAAAAGGGGTTCTTTGATATACTAATGTATCTATATTTATACATGTGTGGCGACTTTCTAGTGACATATGTAGTAGCATGCATCCTGTAGCTTACTGATATGAGTCCTGATATAGAATTAGCTTAATTTGACTTTGTGGCAACAAATTCTTCCGAACACAATCTGGAATTTAGTTTAAGGGATACCTAAACTCCCATCCCGCCCCTTCTTGTGTACCCTCTTCGAAATTTTAGCACCTAAATGATGGATGCAAATAAGAGTTACTCTTCCGCTTTTCTATTTCAAATAGTTTTTCTTTCATTCACTCTATTATGCTTTTTATAACCCCTGATGCTGTACTTTAATAAACTCTGCTAAGTGTGCTTTCTCTGGATTGTAACTTGTAGGAGATGAAAGTTCTGTGGTATTCTTTTTTGCGTGCTAGCAATAGTAGTTATAAAGTTAAATATTGTTTGGAACTAATTTATTTCAATTGGTCTGAAAGAAAGGTATTGTGAGAGCACGATAAAATACACACAGTGGGAGGTTTATGAATGACGGAGATGGTGTTCCTTTCTAGGATACAGACAAGGAGAGAGATGAAGATGAACCAAGCAGGTTTGCTCCGCCCTTATATTTTATTTCCCAACTTTGTTTATTTGAATGTTGTTTCTTCTCCAATCAACACCAAAACAAAAGATCAATACTAATATTCTACTTGCAACCAATTTTTAATGCACTGTTCAACTGTATACTCTTTCTTTTCACTCATTATTGTAATCCAGGTTCCCTTTCATCTACAAAACAGCTTCTGCAATTTAGTTTCCCCACTTTCAAAGTCAAAGCCATTTTATTTGTTGGCTTCCGTTTCATGATTTTACTTGTGCTAAGAGTTTTGAGTTGTGCTGTTTTGAGTTGTGCTTTCGATTCAAAGTTCAGAGTTGAGTTTTATTCGGGTTGTGTTTGTTGATTCAGCTCTTATGGGTAGGGTTTGCAGTTACAAGATGTCTGATTAAGAGAATCTTGCCAGGTTATGAGCTGATAACTAGATGGGGCGACTTAAGTCAATCAAGTCTGAAGAATGATGGAAAAATTGGAGCTCAGGGTGTTGTTCCAGCTTCTGTTTCTGTGTAGCTTCTTCATCTCTGATTCAACTTGTGAGCAAGAAGGTTAGCCTGTCTTATGTTACTTTATTTTTACTGAATGTGTTTTCTGAAAAAGTATTTCAAAGATGTAATAATCAGCCATTTTGGCGATTCTTTTTCAAACTTATAACATGTATGCAGATTGTAGATTTATTGACTCTCGAAATTTCCGTCAATATTTTGAACTTTGACCTTCGTAAATTTTTAGGCTTAAGAAATTTATATGATATTGGACTGTGCTGGTGCAAGTATAGAAATAGGGCATCAAATGACAACACCATTTACCCCACAATCATTTGTGTAGTTTCCTTACTAACAATTGATCTGAATTCTGAACCACTGCAGGATTTGTCAGCCTCAAGTGCTGTGCTAGCTCAAACTATACTGATGAAGTTACATCGATAAACTGGAAATCAGATAATAATTTGTTCTACAGCAACTTTTCAAGATGCCAGAAAGTGACCAAGCCTGACCCAAATTACACTGGTTATGAATCGTCACGGGTTTTCCATTCCGAGTTAGGGAAACGCTGGTGTTACAACTTGACGACACCTAAAAATCAAGACTATCTGATCAGAGGCACATTTTTGTTTGGGGATATATTCCAGGCATCTCCCCTGGGTTGGTCCTATAATGTTACTGTTGGCGTGACACCGATAAGTACAGTTACCTCAACTGAGGATATTCAAGTGGAAGGTGTATTTAGAGCCTCCAAAGACTACTCAGAGTTGTGCATAATTCAGTTAAAAGGTTATCTTTATATTTCACAGCTTGAACTCAGGCCTTTGAAGGACGTCAAGTATACACAAAAGGTTCCTTCTGGTGTTATGAAATTAGTTGGCAGATATGATTTAGGGAACAAGGGTAAACCTATCAGGTATTCAGGAAGACTTTAATATTTTTCAGTAAACATATTATGATCACGTGACATGTTGATGTGACACAACAAATGCAGGTTTCCGGATGATCCAAGCGACAGAATTTGGTCACAGCCCTCAATTACTCCAGTTGATTCTTTCAGTATCTCGAACACTACATCTTACTTCAGCATATCAAATAACAGCTCCAACGTGGCTGTGCCCCTTAGAATACTACAGACAGCTTTTGCACATTCTGACAGGTTGGAATTCATCCATGATGACCTTGATATAGGAAACTTCCAGTACTTAATATTCTTCTACTTTTTCGAGTTCAATACAACTGTACAGACTGGGCAGCGGCTGTTTGATGTATACATCAACAATGTGAAGCAAATAAGCAGTTTTGATATTTTGGAAAGCGGGTCAAATTATCGAGAAATTTCTCTCAATGTCACAACAAATGGAAATCTTAATTTGACATTGGTCAAGGTTCCTAGCCAGTCTCTGTATGGACCCATGTGCAATGCATATGAGATACTACAGGTACGCCATTTGGATCAAGAAAGCAACCCAAATGAAGGTAAGCTATTTCACATCGATCCCTATGATGTTCATAGTAGGCATCAAAATGTATTTTGAGATACTTTGGGTTCACATATTCAAGGAAATTCTAATGTTATATAGTTAATACCATCATTGGGTTAAAGAATGAGTTGCTGCTGGCAAACCGAGAAAGTGAATTGTTAGAGAGCTGGTCTGGAGACCCATGTCATCCTTTTCCGTGGGAAGGGCTGACTTGCAAATCAATCCAGGGGTCTGCAGCCATTGTAACACTGTAAGTCTACCTGTATGTGTCTTTATCTTATATTTTCTTAGCTTCTATCTGTTCCGCATTAGAGTGAATATTTGGATGGAAACATTTTATTTCACAAAATAATCATTCTGGTGGGATTTCAGGGATCTGTCGTTCAATAAACTCTCCGGACATGTGCCTGTCAGTATTACTCAACTAAGCTTCCTTACAGAACTGTATGTTGAAATTGACTTTTACACTTTCATCGTCAAAATTCTGTTCCTTAGGTAGCTAATGATCAGAAAACATTTCTCCTTTAGGAATTTGAGCAACAACTTCTTTACGGGGATGATTCCGAATTTTCCAGTTACATCATTGCTAACAAAAATGTGAGTTAGTGACTATATACTTTCCTAATTTTTCTTAATGTCTGGTGCATCAGATCGGCCAGCTGCAGATAAAGAGCCTTTAAATTCAAAATTTTCTCACTATCTAAAATTCTGGCTTTAAATTCCTGCAGGGATTTAAGAAATAACGATCTCTTGGGTTTTGTTGATAATTCTTTGAGCTCACTTACTCATCTGGAAGAACTGTAAGTATATGTTCCATTTATTTTTGTATTTCCCTCCACTGTTTATATTCCATTCGGCAGCTTCATAGGTGTTTTTACAGGTTCTATGGTTGCAATACACATTTCAACACTAAGTTGACCGTCGAAAACAACTCAACTCTTACCTCAGAGTATGATATATACTTTTTTGTGTCTATTTAGTGTCAATGAGATTCATGATGTACTGCATAGCTGATGAAATGTACATTCCTTTGATATCCTAGCTTTGGAAAGTGTGATGATCATCATGCAGCGTCATCAAGACTCATAATATGGGCTATGGCCTGTGGATCCATCGTGTTTATTATATTGTTCAGTATTTCTTGTGTTTACTTTTGCAAGAAAAAGCCAAAGAATCGTCTAATATTCGATGGAGAGGGTTATCCTAAGGCTAAAAGTGAGTGTTAATTTCCATGCATTGATTCTTATATATGTGCAGACACCTTTTATTATTGAAGAAAATCTCAATGGTACCTTATGGAGTCATAATCACAGTGCCGTTATAACTAATTTTTAGTATAATGTCCCTGTGACCAGATGCTATTTACTCTGTACGCAACCTGGATGATATTGTGTTCAAGTCAATATCAGTACAAAGGTTCACTCAGGAATGCTTAGAAGTAGCAACTGAAAACTACAAGACGATGATAGGGGAAGGAGGATTTGGATCTGTTTACCAAGGAACTCTCACAGATGGTCAAGAAGTAGCCGTGAAGGTTCGGTCAGCCACATCAGCCCAAGGAACACGAGAGTTTGAGAATGAAGTTAGTATATATAGTTTGTTCTCTCTCATACCTCAAGTCTTTAAGTATTTTATACTCAGAAAATGGAATATTTTGACGAACAGCTAAATCTTCTGTCTGACATTCGGCACGAGAATTTGGTTCCGCTTCTTGGATACTGTTGGGAAAATGATCAGCAAATGTTGGTCTACCCATTCATGTCAAATGGCTCATTGCAGGATCGGCTCTATGGTATTCCAAAATTGCAACATAAGTGTCTTCTCCTTGTTTTTCTTGTATTATGTTGCCTGATTTCACAGCTCTTTGCAGGAGAAGCGGCAAAAAGAAAAGTTCTAGATTGGCCAACAAGAATATCTGTAGCACTAGGTGCTGCACGAGGTAAGTCGAACTCTAAAATGTTATATCGTTTTCTTGAGTTTAGGACCACACTTGGAGCATTACTATTAATTTTCAGGTTTAACGTACCTACACTCTTATGCTGGGCGTTGCATCATTCACAGAGACGTAAAATCAAGTAACATACTATTGGATCATAGTATGTGCGCAAAGGTTGCAGATTTTGGATTCTCAAAATACGCTCCTCAAGAAGGAGATAGCGCAGCATCTCTTGAAGTAAGAGGGACAGCTGGGTACTTGGATCCTGAGTAAGCGAAGAAGCTGTCTTGGAATTTCACCGTTGGGTTTTCTAGTGATGGTACTAACTGATACATTATACATGTATGTGTTCAGGTACTACTCAACTCAACATTTATCAACAAAAAGTGATGTCTACAGCTTTGGTGTGGTTCTTCTAGAGATTGTAACTGGTCGAGAGCCTCTCAACATTCAAAGGCCACGAAACGAATGGAGCTTAGTCGAATGGGTACCCAAAAATAAACACCAAAACTCGTAAACCATTCACTCTTTTTGATACTAATAAATATTTGAATCCTTTTATCGCAGGCAAAACCATACATAAGGGAGCAAAACATCGATGAACTAGTAGACCCAAATATCAAGGGAGGATACCATTCAGAAGCAATGTATAGAGTAGTAGAAGTGGCATCAGCATGTATCGAGCCCTACGGTGCATACCGTCCATCCATGTGTGACATTGTTAGGGAGCTTGAAGATGCATTCATCATAGAAAATAATGCCTCTGAATACATGAGATCCATTGACAGCTTGGGAGGCTCCAACCGCTACTCTTCCATTGTTATCGAAAGGAAAATCCTTCCACCGATCGCTCCTTCCCCGCCGGAATCAGCACAAATATCTCCTCAACCCACCATCCCAGAACCAAGATAATTATGCATCACTCATAAACAAGGCTCTGTTTCTTCATGGCATGATTTGTACAATTCATGTATCTTAACATTTCCGGTTCGAGTCTTTGTTGATTTTCGGTTCAATTAACTTACGTACCGAATTTTTCCGAATAAAGTTCAATTCGCGGGCTAATTAAGGCGGTTCTGTTCGGTTCTTCGGGACTGTTCGGTTCGGGTTTCGGCGATGAACTAGATGTAAAACGACTTTCGTATTGTTCAAGTAATCAATCGTTAGCTGGTGAAACCCTAGCGAATCCGCCTGCCTTCGTCCTTTCATTTTCCGCAACGCCCAACTGCATCGGCGTCAACTTTGCCCTAATTTAGATTCTTTAATTAGGGCTTTTTTGGAGTCTGAAAAGCCCTGGATTTTATTGTTTCCGGAAGGATCCTGGAGTGAGTTTGGTTCTATTGAAGGAGTCAGTTAAACATGTCTGCTGTGAATTCATGTTTATATCAATTGTCATATGGACTGAATCGCAAAATGCCTGCAAAGGTATTACATCTTCCTCTTGTGCAAAGTTTGTGATTTGTTGATGTGAGCTGAGCATTGAGAATTTCTCTATCCAGTTTATGATGCTTAAAGGAAGAACACGGTTGCAATATTCAATGCTATCATCTCGAAATTCGGTATAACTTCGTCCATATAGTTTTAAGTTTTATGATAGAATTGGTATTATTCAGCTCCACATTACATGACAGCTAACGTTAATACTGGATTCTTTATATATCTCAGTTAATAAATTGTGTACATCTGCTTATTGATCAGCGGCAGGATTATGGGAGTTTTGGTCTCTCGAATAGCGTTCCTAAGCCTGTTATTAGAAAAAGGTCGTTCAAATGCCAATATAAGCTTCCCAATTTTGAACTCGGTTCCTCAGATTTAATAAGGTATATAAATGATCCCCATTTTTTGATAGTTGAGATGATAAGATTACAAGCTTTATCAACTACACGCCAACTAAGGTAATGGCATTCACATCCAAGCGTGATTTAATTGCAGTGAGTGTTGCATAGAAAATGTACTACCGCGTACAGCGGAATCTTGTTGTGGCTAAGCTCTGCTAGATCAGTTTTTATATCAGTTATAACAGTTCCTTCGTGCCGTTTTCAAACTATTATCTGTAAACTGTCATTTGTAAACGTTTCTACGTCACACCTAATTTATTCGCAATTATTATAGTTTGCATCAAGTTCAGATAATTTTCTGCAATAAGCTTTTCAACTAGTGTTACCGAGCCTTGAAATTCTTTGCAATTATGCAGGACATGTGGTGCACTACTGGACAGTCCTATGGTTCTCAAGATCCTACCAGCAGTTGGAGTCATTGTTTTCACTTTCTGGGGTCTTTTACCAGTAGTACGTCAATGCAGAAACCTTTTCTTCAGAGTAAGTACTGCCTCATTGCACCGGTAGTGAATCAATCATCATTGCATATGTTTTTGTAAATTTAACCTTGAGACTCTCAAACAGAAGAGTGACAGAACTTGGAAAAATAGTGGCACATATTATGTGACAACCACATATCTGCACCCTTTGCTCCTATGGGCTGGAGTAACACTCATATGCCGGTTAGTCTTTATTAGTTTAAAATTTAGATATAATTGAAAAGTATGACTGTAACCATGACTGTCCTTAACCAGAGCTATGGATCTCATCGTCATGCCATCCAAAGCTGGCCAGGCTATCAAAAGTCGTTTATTAACCTTTTTAAGATCATTGTCAACTATGCTAGCAGTTACTGTCAGCTTGACACGGTATGTTCCTCCATGGAAAAAATGTGTATGCTGTTGGTTTATTGGTTCACTCTTTGATATAATGTTGCTATGAAAGATTGAGTTTTGGGGATTTTTTAGGCAAACTGAGTAACTGACAAGTGACACCCAGTTTGTAGGCTGTACACAAATGCATGTACATTAAATTCTTTTTTATTATGAATTTACTTATCTTGTTGTGGAGCTTACCATGCCCTCTATCTACTGCTATGAGCCGCTTGATTTTCATCTTTATTCTGTGTTAAACGTGTTTGTAATTTCGCATTAAAGCACACACATTTTAGTTTTCCGTTGTAAAGTATATATCCGTGCTGGCAACTTGCCGAGTTCCAATTGCATATCAAAAAAAATCTGAACTTGTAATGAAGAGTTTGTTGTCTTGTCGCAGTATGATCGAACAGGCCCAAAAGTTATTTCTCGCGGCCACAGAGGCCAATGATGCAACAAATGTAAGTGTCAATAAACAATAATCAACAATTCTGTTTGTTAGATCTCTAAACATAGTTTTATTTTTTGAATGTTTTTAAGGTTCTTAGTTTTGCAAACATTTTGCTTTGATTGGGTTTTTATAAGTTACTGTTCTTTTAAAAATAAGTTTAAGTTACGTTTTATAGGTTTAAAATTTTTTGTACTTCAGAATATCAAACTAGATGACCCATGGGCCACGACTCCAAAAAACAGTCCAATGGGAGACTGTAATAAGGGTACATAATAACTTTGAAAAGAAAGGTCAAACATTTAATCAATCTTTTTGTTCTAATATTTTATTTATTTTATGGCAGATGGGTTTTCAGTTTATTGGAAAAGCCCTGTACTTATCTATATGGGTAGCTTCCATTTCATTATTCATGGAACTACTAGGGTTCTCAACGAAGAAATGGCTTACTGCAGGGGGTCTTGGAACTTTAGTGTTAACACTATCCGCTCGTGAGGTGCACAACTTAGTTTTTTCTAGATTATTTATGCTCATATTTCATAAATGACATCTTGTCATCTTATTTTTGTCAGATATTCACCAACATTCTCTCAAGTGCTATGATTCATGTGACTCGGCCCTTCATTGTAAATGAAAGGATTCAGGCTAGGGTTGGGGGTTATGATGTGTCTGGGTCTGTTGAGGTATGTTGTCAGCTTTCATATTTATTGGTGTTGGGATCCTCGCTAAGAGGTTAAGGTAAACTGCAAAGCATGATTATTATGAATTTGTTCGTTCTTTTATGTGACATCTACATCACTAAAAATCAGGGAACAGAAAGAAATCAATTTTTTTTGTTTTGAACTCTGGAATTTTTATTGGCTACAAAATCTCACAGTTATTTTCCTCATTTAAGCAAGTTGGATGGTGGTCACCAACTATTTTACGAGGAGATGACCGTGAGGCAGTTCATATTCCAACCCATAAGCTTACTGTCAGTGTGGTTAGAAATCTGAGCCAGAAAACCCATTGGCGCATCAAGACTCATCTGGCTATTAGTCACTTGGATGTAAATAAAATCAATGTAAGTAACCAACGAAAAATCAATTCTGTCAACTTAAATTATATTATTGCAGTATGGAAAATAAGAAAAAGGTGATGCTTTGCATTTATGCATACACATTACACATTCTTCCTTAAAGCCTGTCAGTTTTAGTGCTGCTTAGATTGTTACTGAAAGTTGATGTTGAGTAACCTCTTCTTTGGGCAGAATATAGTTGCCCATATGCGTAAAGTCTTGGCTAAGAATCCTCAAGTGGAGCAGCGGCGATTGCACAGAAGAGTATTCCTCGAATATGTGAATGCAGAAAATCAGGCTTTGATGGTTAGTTTTATACCTGAAGCTTATTTATAGAAGAGAATTGTTAGATATGTAATGTTATGAATCATCAAACCATTGACACAATCTGTACAATACTGAATGACAGATTTTGATATCTTGCTTTGTAAAGACTTCCCATTTTGAGGAATATCTTAGTGTGAAGGTAACAAAAAGTTGACATCTCTCTCTTTCTGGACGAACTACGTTTAGTTGTGCTGTCTCAACAATTTCTGTACCCAAAACCTCTATATATATATTGATGTCAGATGAGTTAAACTGTATGTGTGCTCATATTATTTGACCTTCTATTTTCTTTTTAAATGCTTTAGGAAGCCATACTCTTTGACCTTCTGAGAGTCATCAGCCACCATGGAGCCCGACTGGCTACACCTATTCGTACCATTCAGAATGTGTATAGTGATGCTGACATGGATATTGAGGTGCTGTAGAAGAGACTAGAGGATATAAAATCAACAATGAAGATCAATATAATCACAGATTCTCTCGGTACACTTAAAGGAAGACCTATGGTTCTTAAAGGGAGGGAATGTAGAATAAACTACCAATCTAAAAGACATCCAGGCTAACAACTGTGGCAGACATGAATGTTGGAGAAGCCTCTAACCCAGGGTCAAAGATGCTTTCTGTGGTAAACTCTAAGTCGGATCAGTTATGGGATCGCACTGGTAAAGATAATACATCAATAAAGGAAGTCTGGATGGCGCATCATCTAACTTGTCAAGACCCTGGGAAATTAAATCAGCTGTTCGTTAAGCTTCAAGAACACTTGCCATGGAAGACTGAAGTGGTCTCCATATTCTGCAATGACAAACCAAGCAAGAAAATATTCTTTGGATGGCAAGCTCTCCCCATTATGGGAACATCTTGTTTGATTACTTTTATGCGACGATGCATGTTCTTGCCTTTCATGTGCCAGGTATGAACTACTATTAACATCACTGAAGGCTTTTCATTTTACAAACAGCAATTGCTCATTTTTCTGTTTTGCTAATACAGTTTTCTCCACAGGGGTCCTTGTTTTTACAAAGATACATCCTCTGCAATCAGAAAGCAAAGGATCATATGCCTACTCAGAGTGCTGTCGTATGATTCATTTTTGAATTGTTTTCCATTGATGATGGATTCTTAGTTTTCTTATATATCAACTGTTTTAACCTAAATCTTTGGTTTTGATTTTTCACATTGTTGTGAATTTTCATTTCAGAATATATATACTACATGATTGCATCTGATTGATCCACGTAAAGTAGTGAAGGCGCAGATTTGCCAACTATTCAGTAGCCTATTTTTCATTGTCAAAGCCTTAGGTCAACTGCGGATACAAAAGATTATTGGTTTTTTTACTAGAAAGAATTTAATACATCTATATCTATGTTTTCACTTCATTCTTAATCTTTGAAACATAAATTTCTTTAACTATCTTCGCAATTTAAACTCTCTTTAATATTTCCTAAAGTGCAGGATACTAGCGTGCTAACTGATTCCACTGCCTCCGCTGCTAATTTTCCTTTTGTTGAGGTACTTGCCAGTGTTTGGAGTGCTATGGTTACTAAGCATCCTCCTTCCGAACTTTTCTCTTCAGGTCTTGATGAAGTTATCAACAGTGGCCTTGACTCTACTCCATCTGGAACTATCCAGAAACCTGATGGTAACACTGTTATGTTGCTAGAATCGCAGCCTGTCATTGCTGATTGCATTGCAGTGATATCTACTGGTGCGTAAATTATCAGGGATTCATAAGCATTTGTGGAGCTGTCTTGGAGTATCCATTTACTGTCTTCTTCTTTTTCTGCTTTCATAGCCTGGAATTTTATAGGGAATTTTGTTACGGTTCAAGATATTTCATGAAGAAAATAAAGAGAATGAGTTTGGATGTCAAGGCATTGTTTGTACTTGGATTGTTACTGAATTTCCTCGGTCTTGTCCTTTGGCTAAGTTTGCAATTGACTGTGCCTCGCCTCCATTTGACATTATGTCCCACTGCAACATGGAAGATAAGCAACTCAGAAGGGTCTCGTATATGCATGGTGAGTGAAGAGTTGTGATTAGGTAAAGGATGTGAAACCTTGCTTCTGTGAGTTTCATCTCGCAAAAAGTCAAATAGGGTATGTGCAGGGACAGGTAACCAAACAGATGACGCTGCACATATGATCAAGCCTAGAGGTTCACCCGGATCATTTAAATTTTTCCTGGAGGAAATGCGTATGTCTTCTCCTGTTTTGCTTGTTGTTTTGTTCCATATATTGTAGCTTGATGATCCGATCACACGGCTAAAACTGCGTGTCATTCTCTCCGCCAGCTTCAGAATAGACTTCCTACCCGCTAGGGTGCTTACACCTTAAGTCCACATTTAACAGGTTTACTTTCTTCTCATTTTTTTAGTATTTGTTTGCAGTAAATTTGATACTTACCAGTTGAATCTTTTGTAGGGACATTGGTTGCCATGAAGAACACAAGACGCTCACATTGCTGTTGAAGTGTGGCTATCCAATGCTTTGCACCAAATGATATACCATTGTTTACGATGGTGCGGTAAATTGAATGAAGAGAGCTTTTATGGCATTCCCAATGCTCTACCCAAGTGACCTGTGAAGTTTCCTCATTTAATTCCAGGGCAAAGTTTCTCCACTGCTTATCAATATAAAGAGCAACTGTTACCTTGCAGTGTCCATTTGATTTATCCTCAATGATGCAACCAGATGGTCGCTTTCTGCACTTAGCCAGGGATGCATCTATGTTATCATCTACTTTGTCTATCGATACATCAACTATTGCCCATTGGTCAGTGCTTAGCTGTTTGCAAACACGAGCAAAATAGACCTCCCTTGTGGGAACTGTTGGTGTAAGCATCTGCAATTCTGCAAACATCTACCAAGGGAACGAAACTATAGTATGGATCTCAAGGTGACTTTCAAATTTTGAGTGAGAAATTTTGATACTTACCAGCTGAACTGCTCCATTTTTATTCGCTCCTTCACCGCTGGATATTACATCCACATTAGCTGCCTTGGCGATGATGTTTGGGAACATCTGCTTCCATTGATTCTAAAATGGGTATATATATGCATATTTATAGCTGAAGTTCATCGAAAAACAAAGAAAAAGATGAGGAATTGTAAAAAGATATTGATGAAGCCTGTACCGCATCCATAAAACTTTGCACAAGCTTGGGAAGATCCACAAAAGCAACTCCAGTCTCCCTTGAAACCTCAATGGATCTCTTTGGCCTTCCGTTATTAGTTGATGGGTCATGAGGGAACTCTTTGACATACTCGTCATAGTTAAGTATTTCACGTCCAGTCTCAACACTTCTGATCCAAAGAGGATCACCAGCAGTTGCCATCTTTATGAGCTCACTCACTGCTTGATCCATCATCTCGCAAACTTTTGATTTTTCCAACCCAAAGATCCCGGTATACGAAACTGATGCCAATCTATTATCTTGCTCTTTATCTGCTGAGCTTGTTCCTGGTAATTCTGCGCTCCCTGGTTGATATTTTGCAAGGGCTTCCCTGAGTTTTTCTACCTGTACACAGTTGAATATTCAGAAGATCATCTCCATAATTTTTTAGCATTCATACTTCAGAGAGCTTAATATGTAAGAAACACTAAGAACCAGCAGTGTCGAACCTCAGATTTCAGTCTGGCATTTTCAATCCTTAACTGCTGTTCTTCTGATGTAATGGAGGAATCCTTGGTGGAGGTTGCATTACCACAATTTGGGCAGCAAGATTTCTTTATAATTTCTCTCATGGATTTATTTTCGTCGTGGAGCTTATCCATCTCTGATTTCAGTAAGGAATTCTCGTGTCGCTCTTGTATAGCCTGTATAGAGAACTTGAATCCTTCATGATGGATCTACTCTTTCCGGGATACAAATAAACATCTGATAGGAGGTGATATTACCTTTATTTGAGTTCTGCGATTTTGAAACCAGAATTTAACTTGCCTTGACGCGAGTCCTAATTGTTTACTCAGTTGCTGCCGTTGCTTCTCGTCTGGATGAGGAGATTCCTTGAACAGACTGCATCAAATGGAAAAAATACAAGGTATTCACACTAAATAAGTTTCTAGTATTATGCATTTTGGTTCAAGAGAGGAAAAAAGAATGCTGGTCTAGTGATGAGAAATAGCGCTCACGCTTCCATTTCGCGGATTTGTTCAGCGGTATGTCTATGATACTTCTTCCTCTTTTTCTTCTTGCTCTTGTCATTATTTCCTTCATCTTCATCGTCATCCTCCGCTTCTTCTAAAAAGTACTCATTCTCAGATCGAGACCTCACGAGACCAGAGTTCTCACTGCTCATCTCCACCGTCTCCTCCCTCCTGGCCGAACTTCCAGCCTCCTCGACCAGCTCAGTGCTGGATGCTGCACCCTGTTTATCATTAGCCCCTCTGAAAATACCAGCCTACAAATACAACAAAAAAAGCTTCAACAAAAGAAGATTGTCGGACGATATCTCAAGTAAAGCCTTGAGTTTGTAGTAGTTAGAATGGAACTAGTAAATCATACAAGGCTTAAGGAGAGGGCAGGAGATGCAAAGAAGTCTTTGGTTCGAGAAGCAGGTGGATTATTCGACATGTCAAAAACTCCCTCCCATTTGCAACAACCGAATGATCGATATGCTTATATGTATAGTGTGAGACGAAATGGGAGAGATTTGATTTAAGAATATAAAACAAAAAAGAGGAGGTCAGGTCAATGTATACTTCTGAGCTTGGGAAAGTAGACATTGTTTGCTTGTAAACAATGTAGCTGGAGATTATCTGATCATGTTTCATCGGAGAAGAAGAAAAAGGCTGTTAGGAGTTGACTGTTAGATATTAAGGAAACAAGCAAGAATCCAACTAACTTTAACGTGAATGGAATCTCAAAGACCAACCGTTTTTTTCACTGCTCGGAATTAGTTGATTCGAGCATTTGTCTTGGAGAATGGATGCTGGAGAGTTGGACTACTTGGTGGTACGGTGTGGAATGTGAAGGAATGTTAGTTTGGTGTGTGGAATTGTGGATATGAGGTATGATGCACTTGTCTTAAATATAATAGCTTGCATTATGATAATGATGGATACTTAAGTGTCAGAGATTAGATCATGAAATGAATGACATTGTGATTTATACAAATGAATGTGAATCTGGTTGAGATGACATTATGCGTATATCTATGTGCTTATTTATTCTTTTGTCCCTTGTAGATGATTTGGGGCAACCACATGTGATATTATGAGCTGAACTGAGCTGGTGTCTTTTGTTTAAGCTATTGACTTGTAGCTGCAAACCATCAGAAACTGGCTGGGGCAGCCTGCGACGGTGGCTGTCAACGGTTATCTTCTTATTTTGCAGTGTGTTTGGACTGCATTGGGTTTGGTTGTCGGCTGTGGTGAAGTTCCGTAGTAGCTTACAAGTAACATAATTTGATGAAGCAAATGAAGCTCAAAGTTGTCATATGGGGTTCTTTCGTTTCAAACACAGAGCTCAACAACCATTCAGCATTGATTACAAAGAAACCAAATATAAGTCAGTTGCGTTACTCAAAGTAATTAACAAGTGGTTGCTTCTATGAAGCTCAAGGAGCTATGGCCCTTGCTCAATGTCATTCTAACTTAGCTGCAAATAAATTCGAGTAGGTAAAATATGTAGTCCTCTTTAACATTGGATCCAAAATCTACATTCATATTGCCATTATTTTAGAAACTATTAGTTGAAATGAACAATATATAATTTTATGTGCAGATATACATTCATTTCAACTTTATGATACATTTGCATTTAACTTAGCTTCTGTATAAACAAGATTATGTTCAAATATGCATTTATTGATTCCAGTTCAGCCTCTCTGCTAGATGATCTATGGGCAATGAGCCCAAGGGAATGGATGATTCGACATTATCACTGTAATACTCTTCATCATCAGCATAATCATCATCCTCCGAGCTCTCCTGGTCAGATTCTTCGTTAAGGTCACTGCCATCAAACACCCCTGTTGATTCGCCTAGGTTGGACTCCTTGGCTAACAGCAGCGCAGGATAGGAATGTTCAGGAGTCTGCGATATCCCCTCAAAATACTCTATCTTATCCAGAAGTTCATCTGGATTGAGATTAAGGTCATCCAATAACAAGGCTCTGTTTGAAGCAATTGCACGATTCAAAAGCAGCATCATTTTTGGACTCGTCTTTGAGGTTCCAGTATGTTGTTTACTTCCTGGTAACATCATGGATGAACATTATTGAAAATATATAAATGATGTGTTTTATTTTCCATAATATATAGTTACCTGAAATATCAACGTCACTCATTTCCTTTGTGAGAGTAAATGTTGCCACATTATCATGGTACATTGACTTCCAATCACGCCCCCTCCACACTAATATCTGTTCATCTTCAAATGAGAGAAGGGTGCAAGGAACTAAATCCTGAATGATGAAGGCAAGCAAATGAATGACATTACTGTACTGTTTGGGATAGAAATAGTAGACTTGGCAATTTAAAATCCTTAAACTAATCTGGATCTTTAAAAAAATTGTTCACAGGGATCCTGGAACCGCACTTGCATACCTTAAGTTTAGCACCTAATTTCTTGTAGTCGGTTGCGTGCAATCCTGTGCAGTCAATCTTCACCAAAGAGCTTCCTTCAAATGCATGTCTGATATCTTTAACCAATGTTACATAAACTCCATTCTTAGCTGGAGAAGAGAAGTCCAATTTTACATTAACACTCCACAAAATGAGAGCCATTTCAGAATATTCTTCAAGATTTGAAAATAAAATTGAACTGCAACTTGTGTATTTGTCAAAGAATCAAATGTACCTAATTTACAAATTGGTAAGAGCCTTTTTCCTTTCATGCGCAGCTCATCAGCTTCAAGGATGGTCAAACCTTCTGGAGCTTCTTGAATAAGCTTTGGGTAGACTGGAGACGCTGGCTTCCAGAGCATGATAGGAAACTGAGGCCGAGTGCGATGATCATAATTTCGGCCTCGAAAAAGATAAACCACACCCCCCACTCTGTAAATAATCTTGCCACCAGTTTTTTTCTGCACAAAAATCATTACAACCCAAAAGCTTAAATAAATCGAATCAATAACATCAAGGAAAATACATTTCTTTACATGTCATGTTACATTACAGATAAATTTGCAGGAAAAACATAGACGTGCATAAGAGAACTGCCCACATAACGCAGCGAATAAAGCCTACCACTAATTAAGGACAACATTCTTTTATATAGTTGTGCATCATTCAGCAAATGGCAAGCAAGTATAAGAATCAAAAGAGATAAAATAAAGCAAAAAACCTCAAGATGCCAGCAGACGTTGTTCATGTCAACCGTCGGAACTCCCAAACACCGAACTTTACAAACCTCTTGTCTCCGCCAGTGAGAGTGCACCAACTCTAACATGTTATGTGTCAATCCATCCCTCCCAAGGTTAACA